>JAJHSJ010001792.1:0-52583 GCA_021015155.1 Magnolia officinalis
TTTTTGGACGACTCGTACTTCAGGCTTCAAGTACTAAAGATTTATCATTCGTTGAATGAAGTAGAGTTCAATGTCCATACTTCATTATTCAGGTTTGATAGACCATAGTCACTGACCTTAGGGTAGGTCACTTGGATACATTATACAACTGTATTTAAACATGTTTTTTGAGCTGCTCTTAGACTAGTCCTGGTTCTGGTTCGACCAGTCCTAGCACTGGCTCGACCTGTCTAAGAATTTCCTAGACCAGTCTTGGAATTTTTCAAATTTTCTCGGATTTTCTGGTTCGCTCACGACCAGTCTTGGAGTCTGCACGACCGGTCGTGGGATGTCCTCGACTCGAACGCTCGACAGTCGTGGAGCCTCGATCAAACTCCAGCGACTAAATTCACTGTTGCTCGACCAGTCGAGAAGGGGTCTCGACCGGTCGTGGAGGACCTTCGACCAGTCGTGGACTGCCTACGACCGTCGAACATCGGTTTTCCTGATTCCGCGCAGAAATTCAAAAATCTGTTTCTTCTAAGACCAGTCGTGGGAACTTCTAGACCAGTCGAAGACGAATTTCTGTAACTATAAATAGCACACGAATTTCAGAGTTTATTCATCGAAAATTCTATCAAAGCAAGGCTCCACTCTGAGATAAGTCGTGTTTAAATTTTAAGCTAATTTGCGCTTCATTCTAATTCCTTTTGTTAGCTTTTTGCATTTGATTTTATTCTAAATTCCAATCATATTTGAAAAGGGGAAATCGTGTATTCCTTCTTCTTGGAATTAAAATCAAATAGAGCTAGCCCTTTGTGATTTCATTTAAAATCAATTAGAACTTAGAACCTCAATAATTTGAGTATTGGACATTGAACTATCATCTCTACTCTGATCGGTTCTTCCGGGCTACTGCAAAAGGATAAGATCCAGGTATTGTACAATTCCTGTAATTTCTATTTTGGTTTTTTATGAGATTTGCCAGAAAAATCTCTATGTGTATGGTTATCTGAGGAGAGCCAGAAAACTCAGATTGTGGGGTTTTTTTTAATTGTGTAAGCCCAAGTGATAAAGACACAATTGTGAAGGTTTTTGGTGAACCTGTGAAAACCAGTTTTATTAGAGAACGCTAATATCCCCTGTGTGAGGATATTAGGAGGTGGAGTAGCATTCTGTGTGGCTGTTTGAGGACAGTTGTGAACACACAGGCGAACCACTATACTTCTTGTCTTGTGGATTGAATGGTTTTTTTAATCCTTATCTTTTATCATTCAGTTCTATTTTCCTTGTGATGTGAATGTTGTAACAGTTTGAAATTACAAGCAAGTGTGGGAATGTTGTAATAATTTAGTGATTTATTTCTACAATTTATTTCCAGCAATTCTTTTTATTGATTCAAGCTTTAAATTCCAAAATGTTCCAGCAAGGTTGCCCTGCCATTTTTATGGTGTAATGGTTGTCCCTAGAACAAGACATTTGTAAATTCAATTTATTCAGTGCAGTTTATATTTATTTCTTTATTCCTCTTTGATTTGAGAATTTGATACAAAGACATTTCTAGACATAAGGTTGTCCTACCATAAACATTGGGTTTTGGTGAAAGGTTGTCCTTAGAACAACGTTTGTATCAACCTCTCAAATTCAGTTGTTTGAGGTTGCATTTCATTTCTGCATTGCAATTTATTTAATTAGTTCATTGGCTATCATTTGTTTGTTAATTCCGCTATTATAAGTTTTTATTTGGCATTGTCCTATTCACCCCCCCTCTAGGACATATAGCTTGGCCATTTCAAGTGGTATCAAAGCCTAATAGCTCGCTTTTATTTCTTTATATTTGGATTTATTTCCTTCCTGAGCTAACGATCTAAGCTATATATAATAATGTCAATTTTGATAGCCTCTCAGTCACTAGGCCTCCACCATTTGATGGCTCCAACTATGCTTATTGGAAAGCCAGAATGAGGATCTTCCTCAAATCAATGGATGAGAGTGTGTGGCAAGCCACAGTGATTGAATGGAATCCTCCTGTCATGGAAGTAACTGGAATTGATGGTTCTAAATCTATGAAAATTACACCATACTTTCAATGGACCACTCTTCAGAAAAGTGAGAGTAGTGCTAATGCTAAAGCACTTAATGCAATTACTTGCGCACTATCACCGGATGAGTTCAAAAGAATCATATCCTGTGATACTGCAAAGCAAGCTTGGGATATTTTAGAAATGACACATGAGGGTACATCGATTGTCAAAAATCTAAAGTCCAACTCCTCACAACTAAATTTGAAGAAATTCATATGGAGGAAAATGAAATGTTTATGGACTTCTATACTAGATTAAATGACATTGTAAACTCAATGTGGGGTCTTGGTGATAAAATCCCAGAAAGTAAAGTGTGTGCAAAAATTCTACGCTCTCTTCCTGAACGGTTCAATTCTAAAGTAACCGCAATCCAGGAACTTCGTGACACGGACAAAATGAAGGTGGAAGAACTAGTTGGGTCTCTACAAACTTATGAATTAAATTTTAAAGTTCCTAAAGGAAAATCAATTGCTTTGAAATCTTCCAAAAATACGGTAGAAGATAATCCTAAATCCGATTCTGAAGATGACTTAGCTCTTATTGCAAAAAGATTTTACAAAATTTTTAAAAGTAAGAAAAGAGTTGATTTTCAAAAATCAAATGATAAAAAGAAGTTTAGATCTAAACTCGAAAATCTTTGAAAGACAGTCAATGTTACAACTGTCATGAGTATGGGCATCTAGCAAACAAATGTCCTAATAAGGACAAACCCAAAAAGAAAGGTATGTTGGCTACATGGGATGAATCATCTGACTCTGAAGTTTCTTCTGAATCAGAAGATTCCGAAACCGAGTCGGGCAATGAAGTAAAAGCCCTTATGACTCTAGCTAAGTTTACCTTCTCTGATCACGATGATTCTACTAGTGAAGAAAATTTGGATAATGATCCATGAGAATGAAGAAGATCTTCAAGATGCTTACAATGCCTTATACAAAGAGAGTTGTAAAATTGCTGTGAAGCTTAAACTTCAGAAGAAAAATTTTCTAAACTTAGAGATTGTTTTGACTTGCTTGTTTTAGAAAAATCTCAAATATCAGATTATTTTGAAAAATCAAAAATGATTTAGAATTCAAAAACTCTCTGATTGTTGATTTAAAATCTGAAATTGAGAGACTAAAAATGAAGTGTCTTCTCTTCTGAATTCAAAGGAAACTTGGAGGTATGCCCAAGGTGATTCTAAATTAGAAAAACCCTATCCGGTTCAAAAAAATGTGGCGATAGATCCGGGTTGGGGTATGATAAAACAATACTCATAAACAGAAGAATTCTCCACCTAAATTTGTGAAAGGAGAATCCTCTAATTCAAAAGAGAAAAACACTTCACAAGGTTTTGTCAAAACAACAAAAAATTTTCAAAAACCTAAAAGCAGCTATGTCAACTTCAAAAATCAGATGAAAAATCCTTTAGCTGAAAAAATAGTTGATTTACTCAAGGAACTTTTAAAATCTAACTCTGTAAGTCACTCTTACAAATATAAAACAAAGAAGACCAACTATGTTCCTAAACCTAAAACTGTTATGAAATGGGTTCCTAAAGTTGACTGCTTGGTTGCTCACACTGCTTTCAAAGCAACTAGCCTTTCAAAGTGGTACCTAGACAGTGGTTGCTCCAGGCATATGACTGGTGACAAAGCTCTTTTCACCGATCTACAAGATATGACTGATGGGTCAGTCACATTTGGTGATGGTAGCAATTGCAAAATTATTGGCCAAGGTACGGTTCAACTCTATAATCTACCCTTATTTAAGAATGTTTTATATGTTGAGGGTTTAAAACACAACTTGTTAAGCATATCTCAAATATGCGATAACAATCATAGTGTGAAGTTTTCCAATCAAGGTTGTGAGATTATAGACAAAAAGGGTCTGTGATATTAACTGGTCTCAGAACTTCTGAAAACTGCTATATAGTGAGAAATGACAGCTCATCTAACCAAATGTGTTACATGGTCCATACCAATGAAACTGAATTATGGCATAAACGCCTTGGACATGTACACTACCGAAATTTATATAGATTGAGCAAAGAAGAACTAATAAGAGGTCTACCAAAGATTCAAAAAGTAGATAAAATATGTGGTGAATGCCAGTATGGTAAACAAACTAGGAGATCTCACAAAAAGGTGAACTCCAATACCACATCAAGACCACTCGAACTTCTCCACATGGATCTAATAGGACCAACTAGAACGGAAAGTCGAGGTGGTAAAAATATATTCTGGTTATTGTAGACGATTACACCAGATTCACTTGGGTTTCATTTTTAAAGGACAAATCAGAAACCCTTGATGAAGTGAAAAAGATAATCAAACGGATCCAAACTGAAAAATGTTCTCAAGTGAATAAGATCCGAAGTGATCATGGATCCGAATTTGAAAATAGCGTTTTGAGAAATTCTGTAATGATCATGGAATATCACATGAATTCTCTGCACCTAAAACTCCACAGCAAAATGGCATTGTGGAAAGAAAAAATAGAGTTCTTCAAGAAATGGGAACTGTTATGCTAAATAGCATGAAGGTTTCTAAGAATTTATGGGCTGAGGCGATTAATACTGCTTGCTATATTATTAATCGTGTTTATACTTGCAAATCAAATAATAAACGCCCTATGAAATGTGGTTTGACAAAAAACCTACAGTCAAATATTTTCGCGTTTTTGGCAGTAAGTGTTATATTTTACGTGACCGGGAAAACTTGGAAAATTTGATACTAAAAGTGATGAAGGATTATTCTTAGGATATTCATTAAACAGTCGTGCATATCGTGTACTGAACAAAAGGACCGGAGTTATTCAAGAGTCAATCAATGTGGTCATAGATGATCACTTAAATACTTCGGCCCCTAGTTCAGATAATGATGAAGTTCTCATAATTGAAAAACCAGAAACTTCATCAAGTGAATCTAATCATGATGTGAGGACTGTCAAAGATCATCCAACTACACAAATCCTTGGAAATCCTCTCACAGGTGTACGCACTCGTAGACAATTAGAAGATTTTTGTAATTACGTGTGTTTCACATCTCAGATAGAACCGGTTAATGTAAAAGAAGCTCTTTCTGATGAAAACTGGATAGTTGCGATGCAGGAAGAACTTAATCAATTTGTTCGTAACGATGTCTGGTATCTTGTTCCAAGACCGAAAGATAAACATATTATTGGAACAAAATGGATTTTCAAAAATAAGTCTGATGAATTGGGAAATATTATTCGAAACAAGGCAAGACTGGTTGTGCAAGGGTACACTCAAATTGAAGGTATCGATTTTGAGGAAACTTTCGCTCCAGTTGCACGCCTTGAATCAATCAGATTATTTATATCCATTGCATGTTTTAGAAAGTTTAAGATTTATCAAATGGATGTAAAGAGTGCTTTTCTTAATGGTGATTTACATGAAGAGGTTTATGTTGAACAACCTACAGGGTTTGAAGATCCTAAGTTTTCTAATCATGTTTATCGCCTTAAGAAAGCTCTCTATGGGTTGAAACAAGCTCCCAGGGCATGGTATGAAAAATTGACTAAGTTTTTACTGGGTCACAATTTTCAAATGGGTAGTGTTGATAAAACACTCTTTGTTAAAAAGCAGAACAATGATATTTTAATGGTTCAAATCTATGTTGATGATATAATTTATGGATCAACTTGTACTGACATGACTGTTGAGTTTGCAGATCTAATGAAATCTGAATTTGAGATGAGTATGGTCGGAGAATTAAACTATTTTCTAGGATTGCAAGTTAAACAGCAATCTGATGGAATTTTTATTTCTCAAACTAAATATGCTCTAAATTTAGTTAAGAAGTTCGGATTTGAAAATGGTAAGAATTTTGATACTCCTATGAGTACTTCTCTAAAGCTCTCAAAAGACTCTACAGGTAAAGATATAGATCCTAAACTATATCGAAGCATGATTGGTAGTTTACTGTATTTAACAGCAAGTAGACCTGATATTGCTTTTAGTGTTGGAATTTGTGCTAGATATCAGTCTAATCCTAAAGAATCTCATTTGACTGCTGTTAAACGCATTATTCGTTATGTTGCAAGTTCAGTTAATCTGGGTCTTTGGTATCCCTTTGATACTAGTGTTCAATTGGCTGGGTTCTCGGATGCTGATTGGGCTGGTAATATGGATGACAGAAAGTCAACCAGTGGTGGTTGCTTTTACATTGGAAATTGCATAGTTTCTTGGTTCAGCAAGAAACAGAGTTCCATTTCACTCTCAACTGCTGAGGCTGAATACATTGCTGCAGGAAATGCATGTACTCAGTTAGTCTGGATGAAACGCATGTTAAGTGATTATGGTATTGCACAAGACTCGATAGTTTTTTATTGTGATAATTCAAGTGCAATTAATATTTCCAAAAATCCAATCCAGCATTCACGAACTAAGCATATTGACATTAGATTTCACTATATTCGTGAACTTGTTGAAGAAAAAGTAATTTGTTTAGAATATATTCCAACCGAGAAACAACTTGCTGACATTTTCACCAAACCACTCGATAAATGCAGGTTCAATAAATTGAAATTTGATCTCGGTATGTGTAATATAAGATGATTGATTATGCATTTTGTTAAAATTTTCTTTAAAAAAAAATAAATATATTTATAAAATAAAAAAAAATATAAAAATGCATGTTTTGGTCTTACACCAGTCGAGGATAGTCTCGACCAGTCGTGGTTCGTCGGTAGACGAGGGGACTAATCACGACCGGTCGTGTATCGCGCTGGTTCCTTTAATTGGGGAAAAAATCACTTTTTCCTCATTTCCCTCTTCTTCTCCAACGGGCTTAGCTTCGACCGGTCGTACCCATCTATGGGATTTCTCCAGGTTTGAGTATTTCTCTTGATTTTGTTGAAGAATCTTGAACATTGCTTCTTGTCTTCCTTGTTAGTGTTGATTATTTCATATTTCCTTCAAGGGTTTGGGGTTTTCTTCCTCATTTTCTGATTTGGTTGAAACCCATCTTGTTTTTCTTGAAATTTCTTCAATCTTTTCAAGAATATGGATGTTAGAGGTAAAAAGCGAACTAGTAGAGGTGCTTCTTCATCTAGGTCTAATGTTGTTTCTCGCCGTCATCTTAGAGATCCTAATGATGACCCTCCACAAGTTCGTGATTTTCGTACTAAGAAGTTATTGTTGAGAAAGCAGTTAGTATTAATCATATTGCTCAATTTAATCTTGTTCCTCTCCTTCAATCTGTTGGTTGGGTTAACATTTTGAATTGGGGAGGGCCGGCATTTCAGTCAATTGCTCAGGCCATGGTTGCATGTATTACAGACTTTTCTCTTGAGGAATTAACTTTTATTGTTACTACAAGAGAAGGGCCTTTTACTGTGGATCGTCATTTGATTTCTGGCTTAATGGATATTCCAGTAATTGATGATGGAATCCACCCTTCCACATTGGGTGATAAAGTTACTGAATCTGAAAAACGTCTATTTACTAGAGCCCTTTGTAATATGGATGCACCTTGGTCTGTCAATGGTACTGTTCTCAATCCAGGTGGCTGTTGCCCAGATACAGAGTTCTTCATCGTATTTTTACGTCTAATGTGTATCCTCGGGCTGGTAACAAAACTGAGTTGACTCTTCTGATGGTTCGTATACTGTACTCAATCATTAGTGGTGCCAATGTTTGCTTGCCTTCGTTGATCTGTTCTTCTATTATTCAGTTTCGGTCTCAGCCAGGTCATGGTGACATTCCATTTGGATATTTGTTAAATGTCTTAGCTACTCATATGTTGGTCACTATGCCTGTTGGTGAAGCTCCTATCCAACACCTTATTTTCAACAACTCCAACCTAAACAAAATGAAGTTGAGATTGGCCGCTGGTCAAGTTGATAATGTCGAAGGTGGTGGAGCTGCTGGAGTTGGAGATGCGAATGAAGGAGATGATCTTCCTGATGAGGATATCAACATGGATGATCTTTTGATGATATTGAGTCTGCATCTGAAGATGATCCAGATTTTGTTCCTTCTGATTTCGATGCACGTCTAAGTGCATTAGAAGAAAAGGTAGAAAATATGCATGTTGGCCATAATGCACAATTTAAGAAAATGCATAAGTATTTGAGGCGCTTACAAAAAGGCCTTCATCATATTGATGCTACCATTCCTGCTCCTCTTCAGGGTCTGATTAAATTTTTTTTAACTGTAGTTTGAACTGATTTCACTTTGGATTTTCTTGGTACTGTTAAACTTATAACTGTGACTTTGGTTTGTAATATCTTCTCCTAACACTTTTATGCACATTCTCTATTTTACTTCTTGAGCTTATGGATCTTCCTTTGTCATATTTTTGACAAAAAGGGGGAGAAAGAATGGTATATATATATGTTATTTGTGTTGTTGATGGTGTGTGCATCATTCCTTAATGGGGAGTCTTATTGAGGGGAGTGATTCATCTCTCATATTGTGTATGGTTGTCATGTGTTGACATGTGTTGACAACTGATTCATGATTCTTTTATATTGTGCTTTTATATATATGTTTTGTCACAAATTTGCCAAAGGGGGAGATTGTTAGTGCTATTATATGATACCTCTTTGATTGTCAAATTTTGTGTGTCAAAACCTTGGTATGTTCTATGTCTTGGTGTGTTCTATGTTTAAGACAACCATGGACTCTTCAAGCGGCTTCAAGGTACATTTTGAAGATATAAAGAAGAAGATATAAAGAAGACACAGTATTCTTTATTTACGCAAAGGTTATTCAAGTTCAAGATACAAGCAGTGTTTGAAGGTGTGAAGCTCAAAAGCAAACTCAAGATAAATGTTGGTGTCAAGTTTTTGGACGACTCGTACTTCAGGCTTCAAGTACTAAAAGATTTATCATTCGTTGAATGAAGTAGAGTTCAATGTCCATACTTCATTATTCAGGTTTGATAGACCATAGTCATTGACCTTAGGGTAGGTCATTTGGATACATTATACAAATGTATTTAAACATGTTTTTGATCTGCTCTTAGACTAGTCCTGGTTCTGGTTCGACCAGTCCTAGCACTGGCTCGACCTGTCTAAGAATTTCCTAGGCCAGTCTTGGAATTGTTCAAATTTATCGGATTTTCTGGTTCGCTCACGACCAGTCTTGGAGTCTGCTCGACCGGTCGTGGGATGTCCTCGACTCGAACCTCGACCAGTCGTGGAGCCTCGATTCAAACTCCAGCGACTAAATTCACAGTCGCTCGACCAGTCGAGAAGGGGTCTCGACCGGTCGTGGACTGACCTACGACCCGGTCGAACATCGGTTTTCCTGATTCCGCGCAGAAATTCAAAAATCTGTTTCTTCTAAGACCAGTCGTGGGAACTCCTAGACCAGTCGAAGACGAATTTCTGTAGCTATAAATAGCACACGAATTTCAGAGTTTAATCATCGAAAATCTATCAAAGCAAGGCTCCACTCTGAGATAAGTCGTGTTTATTTTAAGCTAATTTGCGCTTCATTCTAATTCCTTTTGTTAGCTTTTTGCATTTGATTTTATTCTAAATTCCAATCATATTTGAAAAGGGGAAATCGTGTATTCCTTCTTCTTGGAATTAAAATCAAATAGAGCTAGCCCTTTGTGATTTCATTTAAAATCAATTAGAACTTAGAACCTCAATAATTTGAGTATTGGACATTGAACTATCATCTCTACTCTGATCGGTTCTTCCGGGCTACTGCAAAAGGATAAGATCCAGGTATTGTACAATTCCTGTAATTTCTATTTTGGTTTTGTATGAGATTTGCCAGAAAAATCTCTATGTGTATGGTTATCTGAGGAGAGCCAGAAAACTCAGATTGTGGGGTTTTTTTGAATTGTGTAAGCCCAAGTGATAAAGACACAATTGTGAAGGTTTTTGGTGAACCTGTGAAAACCAGTTTTATTAGAGAACGCTAATATCCCCTGTGTGAGGATATTAGGAGTGGAGTAGCATTCTGTGTGGCTGTTTGAGGACAGTTGGTGAACACACAGGCGAACCACTATAACTTCTTGTCTTGTGGATTGAATGGTTATTTAATTCCTTATCTTTTATCATTCAGTTCTATTTTCCTTGTGGATGTGAATGTTGTAACAGTTTGAAATTACAAGCAAGTGTGGGAATGTTGTAATAATTTAGTGATTTATTTCTACAATTTATTTCCAGCAATTCCTTTATTGATTCAAGCTTTAAATTCCAAATTGTTCCAGCAAGGTTGCCCTGCCATTTTTATGGTGTATGCTGTCCCTAGAACAAGACATTTGTAAATTCAATTTATTCAGTGCAGTTTATATTTATTTCTTTATTCCTCTTTGATTTGAGAATTTGATACAAAGACATTTCTAGACATAAGGTTGTCCTACCATAAACATTGGGTTTTTGGTGAAAGGTTGTCCTTAGAACAACGTTTGTATCAACCTCTCAATTCAGTTGTTTGAGGTTGCATTTCATTTCTGCATTGCAATTTATTTAATTAGTTCATTGGCTATCATACTTTGTTTAATTCCGCTATTATAAGTTTTTATTTGGCATTGTCCTATTCACCCCCCCTCTAGGACATATAGCTTGGCCATTTCAAGTGGTATCAAAGCCTAATAGCTCGCTTTTATTTCTTTATATTTGGATTTATTTCCTGAGCTAACGATCTAAGCTATATATAATAATGTCAAATTTTGATAGCCTCTCAGTCACTAGGCCTCCACCATTTGATGGCTCCAACTATGCTTATTGGAAAGCCAGAATGAGGATCTTCCTCAAATCAATGGATGAGAGTGTGTGGCAAGCCACAGTGACTGAATGGAATCCTCCTGTCATGGAAGTAACTGGAATTGATGGTTCTAAATCTATGAAAATTACACCATACTTTCAATGGACCACTCTTCAGAAAAGTGAGAGTAGTGCTAATGCTAAAGCACTTAATGCAATTACTTGCGCACTATCACCGGATGAGTTCAAAAGAATCATATCCTGTGATACTGCAAAGCAAGCTTGGGATATTTTAGAAATGACACATGAGGGTACATCGATTGTCAAAAAATCTAAAGTCCAACTCCTCACAACTAAATTTGAAGAAATTCATATGGAGGAGAATGAAATGTTTATGGACTTCTATACTAGATTAAATGACATTGTAAACTCAATGTGGGGTCTTGGTGATAAAATCCCAGAAAGTAAAGTGTGTGCAAAAATTCTACGCTCTCTTCCTGAACGGTTCAATTCTAAAGTAACCGCAATCCAGGAACTTCGTGACACGGACAAAATGAAGGTGGAAGAACTCGTTGGGTCTCTACAAACTTATGAATTAAATTTTAAAGCTCCTAAAGGAAAATCAATTGCTTTGAAATCTTCCAAAAATACGGTAGAAGATAAATCCGATTCTGAAGATGACTTAGCTCTTATTGCAAAAAGATTTTACAAAATTTTTAAAAGTAAGAAAAGAGTTGATTTTCAAAAATCAAATGATAAAAAGAAGTTTAGATCTAAAACTCGAAAATCTTTGAAAGACAGTCAGTGTTACAACTGTCATGAGTATGGGCATCTAGCAAACAAATGTCCTAATAAGGACAAACCCAAAAAGAAGGGTATGTTGGCTACATGGGATGAATCATCTGACTCTGAAGTTTCTTCTGAATCAGAAGATTCTGAAACCGAGTCGGGCAATGAGGTAAAAGCCCTTATGACTCTAGCTAAGTTTACCTTCTCTGATCACGATGATTCTACTAGTGAAGAAAATTTGGATAATGATCATGAGAATGAAGAAGATCTTCAAGATGCTTACAATGCCTTATACAAAGAGAGTTGTAAAATTGCTGTGAAGCTTAAACTTCAGAAGAAAAATTTTCTAAACTTAGAGATTGTTTTGACTTGCTTGTTTTAGAAAAATCTCAAATATCAGATTATTTTGAAAAATCAAAAAGTGATTTAGAATTCAAAAACTCTCTGATTGTTGATTTAAAATCTGAAATTGAGAGACTAAAGAATGAAGTGTCTTCTCTTCTGAATTCAAAGGAAACTTGGAGGTATGCCCAAGGTGATTCTAAATTAGAAAAACTCCTATCCGGTTCAAAAAAATGTGGCGATAGATCCGGGTTGGGGTATGATAAAACAATACCTCATAAACAGAAGAATTCTCCACCTAAATTTGTGAAAGGAGAATCCTCTAATTCAAAAGAGAAAAACACTTCACAAGGTTTTGTCAAAACAACAAAAAATTTTCAAAAACCTAGAAGCAGCTATGTCAACTTCAAAAATCAGATGAAAAATCCTTTAGCTGAAAAAATAGTTGATTTACTCAAGGAACTTTTAAAATCTAACTCTGTAAGTCACTCTTACAAATATAAACAAAAGAAGACCAACTATGTTCCTAAACCTAAAACTGTTATGAAATGGGTTCCTAAAGTTGACTGCTTGGTTGCTCACACTGCTTTCAAAGCAACTAGCCTTTCAAAGTGGTACCTAGACAGTGGTTGCTCCAGGCATATGACTGGTGACAAAGCTCTTTTCACCGATCTACAAGATATGACTGATGGGTCAGTCACATTTGGTGATGGTAGCAATTGCAAAATTATTGGCCAAGGTACGGTTCAACTCTATAATCTACCCTTATTTAAGAATGTTTTATATGTTGAGGGTTTAAAACACAACTTGTTAAGCATATCTCAAATATGCGATAACAATCATAGTGTGAAGTTTTCCAATCAAGGTTGTGAGATTATAGACAAAAAGGGGTCTGTGATATTAACTGGTCTCAGAACTTCTGAAAACTGCTATATAGTGAGAAATGACAGCTCATCTAACAAATGTGTTACATGGTCCATACCAATGAAACTGAATTATGGCATAAACGCCTTGGACATGTACACTACCGGAATTTATATAGATTGAGCAAAGAAGAACTAATAAGAGGTCTACCAAAGATTCAAAAAGTAGATAAAATATGTGGTGAATGCCAGTATGGTAAACAAACTAGGAGATCTCACAAAAAGGTGAACTCCAATACCACATCAAGACCACTCGAACTTCTCCACATGGATCTAATAGGACCAACTAGAACGGAAAGTCGAGGTGGTAAAAAATATATTCTGGTTATTGTAGACGATTACACCAGATTCACTTGGGTTTCATTTTTAAAGGACAAATCAGAAACCCTTGATGAAGTGAAAAAGATAATCAAACGGATCCAAACTGAAAAATGTTCTCAAGTGAATAAGATCCGAAGTGATCATGGATCTGAATTTGAAAATAGTAGTTTTGAGAAATTCTGTAATGATCATGGAATATCACATGAATTCTCTGCACCTAAAACTCCACAGCAAAATGGCATTGTGGAAAGAAAAAATAGAGTTCTTCAAGAAATGGGAACTGTTATGCTAAATAGCATGAAGGTTTCTAAGAATTTATGGGCTGAGGCGATTAATACTGCTTGCTATATTATTAATCGTGTTTATACTTGCAAATCAAATAATAAAACGCCCTATGAAATGTGGTTTGACAAAAAACCTACAGTCAAATATTTTCGCGTTTTTGGCAGTAAGTGTTATATTTTACGTGACCGGGAAAACTTGGGAAAATTTGATACTAAAAGTGATGAAGGATTATTCTTAGGATATTCATTAAACAGTCGTGCATATCGTGTACTGAACAAAAGGACCGGAGTTATTCAAGAGTCAATCAATGTGGTCATAGATGATCACTTAAATACTTCGGCCCCTAGTTCAGATAATGATGAAGTTCTCATAATTGAAAAACCAGAAACTTCATCAAGTGAATCTAATCATGATGTGAGGACTGTCAAAGATCATCCAACTACACAAATCCTTGGAAATCCTCTCACAGGTGTACGCACTCGTAGACAATTAGAAGATTTTTGTAATTACGTGTGTTTCACATCTCAGATAGAACCGGTTAATGTAAAAGAAGCTCTTTCTGATGAAAACTGGATAGTTGCGATGCAGGAAGAACTTAATCAATTTGTTCGTAACGATGTCTGGTATCTTGTTCCAAGACCGAAAGATAAACATATTATTGGAACAAAATGGATTTTCAAAAATAAGTCTGATGAATTGGGAAATATTATTCGAAACAAGGCAAGACTGGTTGTGCAAGGGTACACTCAAATTGAAGGTATCGATTTTGAGGAAACTTTCGCTCCAGTTGCACGCCTTGAATCAATCAGATTATTTATATCCATTGCATGTTTTAGAAAGTTTAAGATTTATCAAATGGATGTAAAGAGTGCTTTTCTTAATGGTGATTTACATGAAGAGGTTTATGTTGAACAACCTACAGGGTTTGAAGATCCTAAGTTTTCTAATCATGTTTATCGCCTTAAGAAAGCTCTCTATGGGTTGAAACAAGCTCCCAGGGCATGGTATGAAAAATTGACTAAGTTTTTACTGGGTCACAATTTTCAAATGGGTAGTGTTGATAAAACACTCTTTGTTAAAAAGCAGAACAATGATATTTTAATGGTTCAAATCTATGTTGATGATATAATTTATGGATCAACTTGTACTGACATGACTGTTGAGTTTGCAGATCTAATGAAATCTGAATTTGAGATGAGTATGGTCGGAGAATTAAACTATTTTCTAGGATTGCAAGTTAAACAGCAATCTGATGGAATTTTTATTTCTCAAACTAAATATGCTCTAAATTTAGTTAAGAAGTTCGGATTTGAAAATGGTAAGAATTTTGATACTCCTATGAGTACTTCTCTAAAGCTCTCAAAAGACTCTACAGGTAAAGATATAGATCCTAAACTATATCGAAGCATGATTGGTAGTTTACTGTATTTAACAGCAAGTAGACCTGATATTGCTTTTAGTGTTGGAATTTGTGCTAGATATCAGTCTAATCCTAAAGAATCTCATTTGACTGCTGTTAAACGCATTATTCGTTATGTTGCAAGTTCAGTTAATCTGGGTCTTTGGTATCCCTTTGATACTAGTGTTCAATTGGCTGGGTTCTCGGATGCTGATTGGGCTGGTAATATGGATGACAGAAAGTCAACCAGTGGTGGTTGCTTTTACATTGGAAATTGCATAGTTTCTTGGTTCAGCAAGAAACAGAGTTCCATTTCACTCTCAACTGCTGAGGCTGAATACATTGCTGCAGGAAATGCATGTACTCAGTTAGTCTGGATGAAACGCATGTTAAGTGATTATGGTATTGCACAAGACTCGATAGTTTTATATTGTGATAATTCAAGTGCAATTAATATTTCCAAAAATCCAATCCAGCATTCACGAACTAAGCATATTGACATTAGATTTCACTATATTCGTGAACTTGTTGAAGAAAAAGTAATTTGTTTAGAATATATTCCAACCGAGAAACAACTTGCTGACATTTTCACCAAACCACTCGATAAATGCAGGTTCAATAAATTGAAATTTGATCTCGGTATGTGTAATATAAGATGATTGATTATGCATTTTGTTAAAATTTTATTTAAAAAAAAATATATATTTATAAATAAAAAAAAATAAAAAAATGCATGTTTTGGTCTTACACGACCAGTCGAGGATAGTCTCGACCAGTCGTGGTTAGACCGGTCGAGGACTAATCACGACCGGTCGTGTATCGCGCTGGTTCCTTTAATTGGGGAAAAATCACTTTTTCCTCATTTCCCTCTTCTTCTCCAACGGGCTTAGCTTCGACCGGTCGTACCCATCTATGGGATTTCTCCAGGTTTGAGTATTTCTCTTGATTTTGTTGAAGAATCTTGAACATTGCTTCTTGTCTTCCTTGTTAGTGTTGATTATTTCATATTTCCTTCAAGGGTTTGGGGTTTTCTTCCTCATTTTCTGATTTGGTTGAAACCCATCTTGTTTTTCTTGAAATTTCTTCAATCTTTTCAAGAATATGGATGTTAGAGGTAAAAAGCGAACTAGTAGAGGTGCTTCTTCATCTAGGTCTAATGTTGTTTCTCGCCGTCATCTTAGAGATCCTAATGATGACCCTCCACAAGTTCGTGATTTTCGTACTAAGAAGGTTATTGTTGAGAAAGCAGTTAGTATTAATCATATTGCTCAATTTAATCTTGTTCCTCTCCTTCAATCTGTTGGTTGGGTTAACATTTTGAATTGGGGAGGGCCGGCATTTCAGTCAATTGCTCAGGCCATGGTTGCATGTATTACAGACTTTTCTCTTGAGGAATTAACTTTTATTGTTACTACAAGAGAAGGGCCTTTTACTGTGGATCGTCATTTGATTTCTGGCTTAATGGATATTCCAGTAATTGATGATGGAATCCACCCTTCCACATTGGGTGATAAAGTTACTGAATCTGAAAAACGTCTATTTACTAGAGCCCTTTGTAATATGGATGCACCTTGGTCTGTCAATGGTACTGTTCTCAAGTCCAGGTGGCTGTTGCCCAGATACAGAGTTCTTCATCGTATTTTTACGTCTAATGTGTATCCTCGGGCTGGTAACAAAACTGAGTTGACTCTTCTGATGGTTCGTATACTGTACTCAATCATTAGTGGTGCCAATGTTTGCTTGCCTTCGTTGATCTGTTCTTCTATTATTCAGTTTCGGTCTCAGCCAGGTCATGGTGACATTCCATTTGGATATTTGTTAAATGTCTTAGCTACTCATATGTTGGTCACTATGCCTGTTGGTGAAGCTCCTATCCAACACCTTATTTTCAACAACTCCAACCTAAACAAAATGAAGTTGAGATTGGCCGCTGGTCAAGTTGATAATGTCGAAGGTGGTGGAGCTGCTGGAGTTGGAGATGCGAATGAAGGAGATGATCTTCCTGATGAGGATATCAACATGGATGATCTTTTTGATGATATTGAGTCTGCATCTGAAGATGATCCAGATTTTGTTCCTTCTGATTTCGATGCACGTCTAAGTGCATTAGAAGAAAAGGTAGAAAATATGCATGTTGGCCATAATGCACAATTTAAGAAAATGCATAAGTATTTGAGGCGCTTACAAAAAGGCCTTCATCATATTGATGCTACCATTCCTGCTCCTTCTTCAGGGTCTGATTAAATTTTTTTTAACTGAGTTTGAACTGATTTCACTTTGGATTTTTCTTGGTACTGTTAAACTTATAACTGTGACTTTGGTTGTAATATCTTCTCCTAACACTTTTATGCACATTCTCTATTTTACTTCTTGAGCTTATGGATCTTCCTTTGTCATATTTTTGACAAAAAGGGGGAAAAGAATGGTATATATATATGTTATTTGTGTTGTTGATGGTGTGTGCATCATTCCTTAATGGGGAGTCTTATTGAGGGGGAGTGATTCATCTCTCATATTGTGTATGGTTGTCATGTGTTGACATGTGTTGACAACTGATTCATGATTCTCTATTGTGTTTTATATATATGTTTTGTCACAAATTTGCCAAAGGGGGAGATTGTTAGTGCTATTATATGATACCTCTTTGATTGTCAAATTTTGTGTGTCAAAACCTTGGTATGTTCTATGTCTTGGTGTGTTCTATGTTTAAGACAACCATGGACTCTTCAAGCGGCTTCAAGGTATTTTGAAGATATAAAGAAGAAGATATAAAGAAGACACAGTATTCTTTATTCACGCAAAGGTTATTCAAGTTCAAGATACAAGCAGTGTTTGAAGGTGTGAAGCTCAAAAGCAAACTCAAGATAAATGTTGGTGTCAAGTTTTTGGACGACTCGTACTTCAGGCTTCAAGTACTAAAAGATTTATCATTCGTTGAATGAAGTAGAGTTCAATGTCCATACTTCATTATTCAGGTTTGATAGACCATAGTCATTGACCTTAGGGTAGGTCATTTTGGATACATTATACAAATGTATTTAAACATGTTTTTGATCTGCTCTTAGACTAGTCCTGGTTCTGGTTCGACCAGTCCTAGCACTGGCTCGACCTGTCTAAGAATTTCCTAGGCCAGTCTTGGAATTGTTCAAATTTATCGGATTTTCTGGTTCGCTCACGACCAGTCTTGGAGTCTGCTCGACCGGTCGTGGGATGTCCTCGACTCGAACCTCGACCAGTCGTGGAGCCTCGATTCAAACTCCAGCGACTAAATTCACAGTCGCTCGACCAGTCGAGAAGGGGTCTCGACCGGTCGTGGACTGACCTACGACCGGTCGAACATCGGTTTTCCTGATTCCGCGCAGAAATTCAAAAATCTGTTTCTTCTAAGACCAGTCGTGGGAACTCCTAGACCAGTCGAAGACGAATTTCTGTAGCTATAAATAGCACACGAATTTCAGAGTTTAATCATCGAAAAATCTATCAAAGCAAGGCTCCACTCTGAGATAAGTCGTGTTTATTTTAAGCTAATTTGCGCTTCATTCTAATTCCTTTTGTTAGCTTTTTGCATTTGATTTTATTCTAAATTCCAATCATATTTGAAAAGGGGAAATCGTGTATTCCTTCTTCTTGGAATTAAAATCAAATAGAGCTAGCCCTTTGTGATTTCATTTAAAATCAATTAGAACTTAGAACCTCAATAATTTGAGTATTGGACATTGAACTATCATCTCTACTCTGATCGGTTCTTCCGGGCTACTGCAAAAGGATAAGATCCAGGTATTCTACAATTCCTGTAATTTCTATTTTGGTTTTGTATGAGATTTGCCAGAAAAATCTCTATGTGTATGGTTATCTGAGGAGAGCCAGAAAACTCAGATTGTGGGGTTTTTTTGAATTGTGTAAGCCCAAGTGATAAAGACACAATTGTGAAGGTTTTTGGTGAACCTGTGAAAACCAGTTTTATTAGAGAACGCTAATATCCCCTGTGTGAGGATATTAGGAGTGGAGTAGCATTCTGTGTGGCTGTTTGAGGACAGTTGGTGAACACACAGGCGAACCACTATAACTTCTTGTCTTGTGGATTGAATGGTTATTTAATTCCTTATCTTTTATCATTCAGTTCTATTTTCCTTGTGGATGTGAATGTTGTAACAGTTTGAAATTACAAGCAAGTGTGGGAATGTTGTAATAATTTAGTGATTTATTTCTACAATTTATTTCCAGCAATTCTCTTTATTGATTCAAGCTTTAAATTCCAAAATTGTTCCAGCAAGGTTGCCCTGCCATTTTTATGGTGTATGGCTGTCCCTAGAACAAGACATTTGTAAATTCAATTTATTCAGTGCAGTTTGTATTTATTTCTTTATTCCTCTTTGATTTGAGAATTTGATACAAAGACATTTCTAGACATAAGGTTGTCCTACCATAAACATTGGTTTTTGGTGAAAGGTTGTCCTTAGAACAACGTTTGTATCAACCTCTCAATTCAGTTGTTTGAGGTTGCATTTCATTTCTGCATTGCAATTTATTTAATTAGTTCATTGGCTATCATACTTTGTTTAATTCCGCTATTATAAGTTTTTATTTGGCATTGTCCTATTCACCCCCCCTCTAGGACATATAGCTTGGCCATTTCAAGTGGTATCAAAGCCTAATAGCTCGCTTTTATTTCTTTATATTTGGATTTATTTCCTGAGCTAACGATCTAAGCTATATATAATAATGTCAAATTTTGATAGCCTCTCAGTCACTAGGCCTCCACCATTTGATGGCTCCAACTATGCTTATTGGAAAGCCAGAATGAGGATCTTCCTCAAATCAATGGATGAGAGTGTGTGGCAAGCCACAGTGACTGAATGGAATCCTCCTGTCATGGAAGTAACTGGAATTGATGGTTCTAAATCTATGAAAATTACACCATACTTTCAATGGACCACTCTTCAGAAAAGTGAGAGTAGTGCTAATGCTAAAGCACTAATGCAATTACTTGCGCACTATCACCGGATGAGTTCAAAAGAATCATATCCTGTGATACTGCAAAGCAAGCTTGGGATATTTTAGAAATGACACATGAGGGTACATCGATTGTCAAAAAATCTAAAGTCCAACTCCTCACAACTAAATTTGAAGAAATTCATATGGAGGAGAATGAAATGTTTATGGACTTCTATACTAGATTAAATGACATTGTAAACTCAATGTGGGGTCTTGGTGATAAAATCCCAGAAAGTAAAGTGTGTGCAAAAATTCTACGCTCTCTTCCTGAACGGTTCAATTCTAAAGTAACCGCAATCCAGGAACTTCGTGACACGGACAAAATGAAGGTGGAAGAACTCGTTGGGTCTCTACAAACTTATGAATTAAATTTTAAAGCTCCTAAAGGAAAATCAATTGCTTTGAAATCTTCCAAAAATACGGTAGAAGATAAATCCGATTCTGAAGATGACTTAGCTCTTATTGCAAAAAGATTTTACAAAATTTTTAAAAGTAAGAAAAGAGTTGATTTTCAAAAATCAAATGATAAAAAGAAGTTTAGATCTAAAACTCGAAAATCTTTGAAAGACAGTCAGTGTTACAACTGTCATGAGTATGGGCATCTAGCAAACAAATGTCCTAATAAGGACAAACCCAAAAAGAAGGGTATGTTGGCTACATGGGATGAATCATCTGACTCTGAAGTTTCTTCTGAATCAGAAGATTCTGAAACCGAGTCGGGCAATGAGGTAAAAGCCCTTATGACTCTAGCTAAGTTTACCTTCTCTGATCACGATGATTCTACTAGTGAAGAAAATTTGGATAATGATCATGAGAATGAAGAAGATCTTCAAGATGCTTACAATGCCTTATACAAAGAGAGTTGTAAAATTGCTGTGAAGCTTAAACTTCAGAAGAAAAATTTTCTAAACTTAGAGATTGTTTTGACTTGCTTGTTTTAGAAAAATCTCAAATATCAGATTATTTTGAAAAATCAAAAAGTGATTTAGAATTCAAAAACTCTCTGATTGTTGATTTAAAATCTGAAATTGAGAGACTAAAGAATGAAGTGTCTTCTCTTCTGAATTCAAAGGAAACTTGGAGGTATGCCCAAGGTGATTCTAAATTAGAAAAACTCCTATCCGGTTCAAAAAAATGTGGCGATAGATCCGGGTTGGGGTATGATAAAACAATACCTCATAAACAGAAGAATTCTCCACCTAAATTTGTGAAAGGAGAATCCTCTAATTCAAAAGAGAAAAACACTTCACAAGGTTTTGTCAAAACAACAAAAAATTTTCAAAAACCTAAAAGCAGCTATGTCAACTTCAAAAATCAGATGAAAAATCCTTTAGCTGAAAAAATAGTTGATTTACTCAAGGAACTTTTAAAATCTAACTCTGTAAGTCACTCTTACAAATATAAACAAAAGAAGACCAACTATGTTCCTAAACCTAAAACTGTTATGAAATGGGTTCCTAAAGTTGACTGCTTGGTTGCTCACACTGCTTTCAAAGCAACTAGCCTTTCAAAGTGGTACCTAGACAGTGGTTGCTCCAGGCATATGACTGGTGACAAAGCTCTTTTCACCGATCTACAAGATATGACTGATGGGTCAGTCACATTTGGTGATGGTAGCAATTGCAAAATTATTGGCCAAGGTACGGTTCAACTCTATAATCTACCCTTATTTAAGAATGTTTTATATGTTGAGGGTTTAAAACACAACTTGTTAAGCATATCTCAAATATGCGATAACAATCATAGTGTGAAGTTTTCCAATCAAGGTTGTGAGATTATAGACAAAAAGGGGTCTGTGATATTAACTGGTCTCAGAACTTCTGAAAACTGCTATATAGTGAGAAATGACAGCTCATCTAACCAAATGTGTTACATGGTCCATACCAATGAAACTGAATTATGGCATAAACGCCTTGGACATGTACACTACCGAATTTATATAGATTGAGCAAAGAAGAACTAATAAGAGGTCTACCAAAGATTCAAAAAGTAGATAAAATATGTGGTGAATGCCAGTATGGTAAACAAACTAGGAGATCTCACAAAAAGGTGAACTCCAATACCACATCAAGACCACTCGAACTTCTCCACATGGATCTAATAGGACCAACTAGAACGGAAAGTCGAGGTGGTAAAAAATATATTCTGGTTATTGTAGACGATTACACCAGATTCACTTGGCTTTCATTTTTAAAGGACAAATCAGAAACCCTTGATGAAGTGAAAAAGATAATCAAACGGATCCAAACTGAAAAATGTTCTCAAGTGAATAAGATCCGAAGTGATCATGGATCCGAATTTGAAAATAGTAGTTTTGAGAAATTCTGTAATGATCATGGAATATCACATGAATTCTCTGCACCTAAAACTCCACAGCAAAATGGCATTGTGGAAAGAAAAAATAGAGTTCTTCAAGAAATGGGAACTGTTATGCTAAATAGCATGAAGGTTTCTAAGAATTTATGGGCTGAGGCGATTAATACTGCTTGCTATATTATTAATCGTGTTTATACTTGCAAATCAAATAATAAAACGCCCTATGAAATGTGGTTTGACAAAAAACCTACAGTCAAATATTTTCGCGTTTTTGGCAGTAAGTGTTATATTTTACGTGACCGGGAAAACTTGGGAAAATTTGATACTAAAAGTGATGAAGGATTATTCTTAGGATATTCATTAAACAGTCGTGCATATCGTGTACTGAACAAAAGGACCGGAGTTATTCAAGAGTCAATCAATGTGGTCATAGATGATCACTTAAATACTTCGGCCCCTAGTTCAGATAATGATGAAGTTCTCATAATTGAAAAACCAGAAACTTCATCAAGTGAATCTAATCATGATGTGAGGACTGTCAAAGATCATCCAACTACACAAATCCTTGGAAATCCTCTCACAGGTGTACGCACTCGTAGACAATTAGAAGATTTTTGTAATTACGTGTGTTTCACATCTCAGATAGAACCGGTTAATGTAAAAGAAGCTCTTTCTGATGAAAACTGGATAGTTGCGATGCAGGAAGAACTTAATCAATTTGTTCGTAACGATGTCTGGTATCTTGTTCCAAGACCGAAAGATAAACATATTATTGGAACAAAATGGATTTTCAAAAATAAGTCTGATGAATTGGGAAATATTATTCGAAACAAGGCAAGACTGGTTGTGCAAGGGTACACTCAAATTGAAGGTATCGATTTTGAGGAAACTTTCGCTCCAGTTGCACGCCTTGAATCAATCAGATTATTTATATCCATTGCATGTTTTAGAAAGTTTAAGATTTATCAAATGGATGTAAAGAGTGCTTTTCTTAATGGTGATTTACATGAAGAGGTTTATGTTGAACAACCTACAGGGTTTGAAGATCCTAAGTTTTCTAATCATGTTTATCGCCTTAAGAAAGCTCTCTATGGGTTGAAACAAGCTCCCAGGGCATGGTATGAAAAATTGACTAAGTTTTTACTGGGTCACAATTTTCAAATGGGTAGTGTTGATAAAACACTTTTGTTAAAAAGCAGAACAATGATATTTTAATGGTTCAAATCTATGTTGATGATATAATTTATGGATCAACTTGTACTGACATGACTGTTGAGTTTGCAGATCTAATGAAATCTGAATTTGAGATGAGTATGGTCGGAGAATTAAACTATTTTCTAGGATTGCAAGTTAAACAGCAATCTGATGGAATTTTTATTTCTCAAACTAAATATGCTCTAAATTTAGTTAAGAAGTTCGGATTTGAAAATGGTAAGAATTTTGATACTCCTATGAGTACTTCTCTAAAGCTCTCAAAAGACTCTACAGGTAAAGATATAGATCCTAAACTATATCGAAGCATGATTGGTAGTTTACTGTATTTAACAGCAAGTAGACCTGATATTGCTTTTAGTGTTGGAATTTGTGCTAGATATCAGTCTAATCCTAAAGAATCTCATTTGACTGCTGTTAAACGCATTATTCGTTATGTTGCAAGTTCAGTTAATCTGGGTCTTTGGTATCCCTTTGATACTAGTGTTCAATTGGCTGGGTTCTCGGATGCTGATTGGGCTGGTAATATGGATGACAGAAAGTCAACCAGTGGTGGTTGCTTTTACATTGGAAATTGCATAGTTTCTTGGTTCAGCAAGAAACAGAGTTCCATTTCACTCTCAACTGCTGAGGCTGAATACATTGCTGCAGGAAATGCATGTACTCAGTTAGTCTGGATGAAACGCATGTTAAGTGATTATGGTATTGCACAAGACTCGATAGTTTTATATTGTGATAATTCAAGTGCAATTAATATTTCCAAAAATCCAATCCAGCATTCACGAACTAAGCATATTGACATTAGATTTCACTATATTCGTGAACTTGTTGAAGAAAAAGTAATTTGTTTAGAATATATTCCAACCGAGAAACAACTTGCTGACATTTTCACCAAACCACTCGATAAATGCAGGTTCAATAAATTGAAATTTGATCTCGGTATGTGTAATATAAGATGATTGATTATGCATTTTGTAAATTTTAAAAAAAAATATATATATATTATAAAATAAAAAAATAATAAAATGCATGTTTTGGTCTTACACGACCAGTCGAGGATAGTCTCGACCAGTCGTGGTTAGACCGGTCGAGGACTAATCACGACCGGTCGTGTATCGCGCTGGTTCCTTTAATTGGGGAAAAAATCACTTTTTCCTCATTTCCCTCTTCTTCTCCAACGGGCTTAGCTTCGACCGGTCGTACCCATCTATGGGATTTCTCCAGGTTTGAGTATTTCTCTTGATTTTGTTGAAGAATCTTGAACATTGCTTCTTGTCTTCCTTGTTAGTGTTGATTATTTCATATTTCCTTCAAGGGTTTGGGGTTTTCTTCCTCATTTTCTGATTTGGTTGAAACCCATCTTGTTTTTCTTGAAATTTCTTCAATCTTTTCAAGAATATGGATGTTAGAGGTAAAAAGCGAACTAGTAGAGGTGCTTCTTCATCTAGGTCTAATGTTGTTCTCGCCGTCATCTTAGAGATCCTAATGATGACCCTCCACAAGTTCGTGATTTTCGTACTAAGAAGGTTATTGTTGAGAAAGCAGTTAGTATTAATCATATTGCTCAATTTAATCTTGTTCCTCTCCTTCAATCTGTTGGTTGGGTTAACATTTTGAATTGGGGAGGGCCGGCATTTCAGTCAATTGCTCAGGCCATGGTTGCATGTATTACAGACTTTTCTCTTGAGGAATTAACTTTTATTGTTACTACAAGAGAAGGGCCTTTTACTGTGGATCGTCATTTGATTTCTGGCTTAATGGATATTCCAGTAATTGATGATGGAATCCACCCTTCCACATTGGGTGATAAAGTTACTGAATCTGAAAAACGTCTATTTACTAGAGCCCTTTGTAATATGGATGCACCTTGGTCTGTCAATGGTACTGTTCTCAAATCCAGGTGGCTGTTGCCCAGATACAGAGTTCTTCATCGTATTTTTACATCTAATGTGTATCCTCGGGCTGGTAACAAAACTGAGTTGACTCTTCTGATGGTTCGTATACTGTACTCAATCATTAGTGGTGCCAATGTTTGCTTGCCTTCGTTGATCTGTTCTTCTATTATTCAATTTCGGTCTCAGCCAGGTCATGGTGACATTCCATTTGGATATTTGTTAAATGTCTTAGCTACTCATATGTTGGTCACTATGCCTGTTGGTGAAGCTCCTATCCAACACCTTATTTTCAACAACTCCAACCTAAACAAAATGAAGTTGAGATTGGCCGCTGGTCAAGTTGATAATGTCGAAGGTGGTGGAGCTGCTGGAGTTGGAGATGCGAATGAAGGAGATGATCTTCCTGATGAGGATATCAACATGGATGATCTTTTTGATGATATTGAGTCTGCATCTGAAGATGATCCAGATTTTGTTCCTTCTGATTTCGATGCACGTCTAAGTGCATTAGAAGAAAAGGTAGAAAATATGCATGTTGGCCATAATGCACAATTTAAGAAAATGCATAAGTATTTGAGGCGCTTACAAAAAGGCCTTCATCATATTGATGCTACCATTCCTGCTCCTTCTTCAGGGTCTGATTAAATTTTTTTTAACTGTAGTTTGAACTGATTTCACTTTGGATTTTCTTGGTACTGTTAAACTTATAACTGTGACTTTGGTTTGTAATATCTTCTCCTAACACTTTTATGCACATTCTCTATTTTACTTCTTGAGCTTATGGATCTTCCTTTGTCATATTTTTGACAAAAAGGGGGAGAAAAGAATGGTATATATATGTTATTTGTGTTGTTGATGGTGTGTGCATCATTCCTTAATGGGGAGTCTTATTGAGGGGGAGTGATTCATCTCTCATATTGTGTATGGTTGTCATGTGTTGACATGTGTTGACAACTGATTCATGATTCTCTATTGTGCTTTTATATATATGTTTTGTCACAAATTTGCCAAAGGGGGAGATTGTTAGTGCTATTATATGATACCTCTTTGATTGTCAAATTTTATGTGTCAAAACCTTGGTATGTTCTATGTCTTGGTGTGTTCTATGTTTAAGACAACCATGGACTCTTCAAGCGGCTTCAAGGTATTTTGAAGAAGATATAAAGAAGAAGATATAAAGAAGACACAATTCACGCAAAGGTTATTCAAGTTCAAGATACAAGCAGTGTTTGAAGGTGTGAAGCTCAAAAGCAAACTCAAGATAAATGTTGGTGTCAAGTTTTTGGACGACTCGTACTTCAGGCTTCAAGTACTAAAAGATTTATCATTCGTTGAATGAAGTAGAGTTCAATGTCCATACTTCATTATTCAGGTTTGATAGACCATAGTCATTGACCTTAGGGTAGGTCATTTTGGATACATTATCAAATGTATTTAAACATGTTTTTGATCTGCTCTTAGACTAGTCCTGGTTCTGGTTCGACCAGTCCTAGCACTGGCTCGACCTGTCTAAGAATTTCCTAGGCCAGTCTTGGAATTGTTCAAATTTATCGGATTTTCTGGTTCGCTCACGACCAGTCTTGGAGTCTGCTCGACCGGTCGTGGATGTCCTCGACTCGAACCTCGACCAGTCGTGGAGCCTCGATTCAAACTCCAGCGACTAAATTCACATCGCTCGACCAGTCGAGAAGGGGTCTCGACCGGTCGTGGAGACCTTCGACCAGTCGTGGACTGCCTACGACCGGTCGAACATCGGTTTTCCTGATTCCGCGCAGAAATTCAAAAATCTGTTTCTTCTAAGACCAGTCGTGGGAACTCCTAGACCAGTCGAAGACGAATTTCTGTAGCTATAAATAGCACACGAATTTCAGAGTTTAATCATCGAAAAATCTATCAAAGCAAGGCTCCACTCTGAGATAAGTCGTGTTTATTTTAAGCTAATTTGCGCTTCATTCTAATTCCTTTTGTTAGCTTTTTGCATTTGATTTTATTCTAAATTCCAATCATATTTGAAAAGGGGAAATCGTGTATTCCTTCTTCTTGGAATTAAAATCAAATAGAGCTAGCCCTTTGTGATTTCATTTAAAATCAATTAGAACTTAGAACCTCAATAATTTGAGTATTGGACATTGAACTATCATCTCTACTCTGATCGGTTCTTCCGGGCTACTGCAAAAGGATAAGATCCAGGTATTCTACAATTCCTGTAATTTCTATTTTGGTTTTGTATGAGATTTGCCAGAAAAATCTCTATGTGTATGGTTATCTGAGGAGAGCCAGAAAACTCAGATTGTGGGGTTTTTTGAATTGTGTAAGCCCAAGTGATAAAGACACAATTGTGAAGGTTTTTGGTGAACCTGTGAAAACCAGTTTTATTAGAGAACGCTAATATCCCCTGTGTGAGGATATTAGGAGTGGAGTAGCATTCTGTGTGGCTGTTTGAGACAGTTGGTGAACACACAGGCGAACCACTATAACTTCTTGTCTTGTGGATTGAATGGTTATTTAATTCCTTATCTTTTATCATTCAGTTCTATTTTCCTTGTGGATGTGAATGTTGTAACAGTTTGAAATTACAAGCAAGTGTGGGAATGTTGTAATAATTTAGTGATTTATTTCTACAATTTATTTCCAGCAATTCTTTATTGATTCAAGCTTTAAATTCCAAAATTGTTCCAGCAAGGTTGCCCTGCCATTTTTATGGTGTATGGCTTGTCCCTAGAACAAGACATTTGTAAATTCAATTTATTCAGTGCAGTTTGTATTTATTTCTTTATTCCTCTTTGATTTGAGAATTTGATACAAAGACATTTCTAGACATAAGGTTGTCCTACCATAAACATTGGGTTTTTGGTGAAAGGTTGTCCTTAGAACAACGTTTGTATCAACCTCTCAATTTCAGTTGTTTGAGGTTGCATTTCATTTCTGCATTGCAATTTATTTAATTAGTTCATTGGCTATCATACTTTGTTTAATTCCGCTATTATAAGTTTTTATTTGGCATTGTCCTATTCACCCCCCCTCTAGGACATATAGCTTGGCCATTTCAGGTAGGAGGGGTTCAGTCATGGGGCTTGCCACACGCTCTCATCCATTGATTTTAAGAAAATTCATCCTGGCTTTCCAATGGGCATAATTGGGGCCATCAAATGGTGGAGGCCTAGTGACTGAAAAGCTATCAAAATTTGACATCTCAAATAGCTCAAATCGATTAGCACATGAAATTAATCCAAAAGAAATAGTAATTTAAAACGAGCTATTAGGCTTTGATACCACTTGAAAAGGCCGAGCTATATGTCCTAGAGGGGGGGGGGTGAATAGGACTATGCCAAATTAAATAAATTAACAGCAAAATTTAAATAAATTAAATATTGATAGTAATAAACAATCTCACAATGTTGAAATTAAAGATAACCTCAAATGTACGAGTATTGAGAGGTTGATACAGATGTTGTTCTAAGGACAACCTTACACCAAAAACCAAGGGTCTATGGCAGGACAACCTTACTAGAACGGTCTGTGTATCAAAAACTCAAACTGATACAGAGGAATGATGATATAAATAGCAAGGAAAGAAATCTAAGCTATTACAACATTCTCACACTTGCATAAAAGAAATTACAACATTCTCCACAAATGCAAAAAGAGAAATTTCAACATCCACAAAATAAAATAAACAATCAATCAACCACAATACCAGAAATTATAGTGGTTCGCTTGTGTGTACACCAACTGTTAAGCAAGAACCACACAACTACTCCACTTCTAATATCCTCACACAATGGATATTAGCGTTCACTATGAAAATAGGTTTTTCAAGGTTCACCTAAAACCTTCACAATTGTGTCTTCCAAGTGGACTTACACAATTCAAAAACCCCACACTCTGAGTTTTCTGGATCACCTCAGACAAACCAATACAGAAAGATTTTTCTAGCACAATCTCAATGAAACCAAAATAGAATTTACAATAATGTAAAATACCTAGATATTCTCCTTTTGATGCAGCCCGGAAGAACCAAATCAGAGTAGAATTTCAACGTAGAAGTTCAATGTTCACACTCATTTGTGAAATGGTTCTAGGTTCTAAATTGATTTTAGATTAAACCAAGTTGGGCTAGCTCGATTTGATTTTGATTCCAAGAAATGGGAATACAACAATCCCTCTTTCAAATAAAATTGGAATGCATAATTCAAAATCAAATACAAAGAAAGCTAATTAAAGAGAATATTAAATGAGCACAATATAGCTTAAAATAATGACTAACTTATCTCTCAGAGTGGCGTATTGATTGATCTTGAATTGAATATGAAACTCTGAAATTCGTACTCTATTTATAAGTGCAGAAATTGCTTGCTCGACTGGTCCTGCGGTCAACTCTACTAGTTGTAGAACCAACAGATTTTTAAAATTTCGAGCGCGATAAGATCAGACCGTTCCACGACTGGTCGAAGGACCAGCTCAACCGGTCGAGCGGCCTCCACGACTGGTCGAGTCCTATTCACGATTGGTCGTGCGAGATCCAATTTAGTTGCTGGACTTTGAGTCGAGCCTGTAAGGCTGGTCGAGCACTGTTCACACGACCGGTCGAGCAGTCTCCAGGACTTGTCGAGGCTTTAACAAAAATTCTCAAAAATCAGTAACAAACTTAGGACTGGTTGAGGAATTCTTAGACTGGTCGAACCAGTACTAGGACTAGTCGAACATAACCTAGGACTAGTCTAAAAATAGACTATGCACTTATAAAATATGTCATTTGAATTATGTATTCAAAATGACCTACCCTAAGGTCAATCTAGGGTCATCCAAACCTTATTAGTAATGTATGAACATTGAGACTTCTTTTCCTTCGGTTGATAGTTAATCTTTGAAGTTCACAAAGCTTGAGATGTTGACAAATGATGAAACTTGAACTTGAGACCATTTGAAGATTGAATTTGACTTATATTGAAGCTTGAGCTTGAGGTTCAAAGTCTAGGAACTTTGTCTTGACTTGAAGCTTGAACTATGAACCATTGAAGCTTGAAAGATTGAATTCACACTTTGATGTTTTACTTGAACATGAACATGTAATCTTGCATTTGATGTTCTTGAAGTAAAGACTTTTGTTCTTGTACATGAGATGCACTGTCTTGAAACATGTAGAAGCGTACACAAGACAGATTCCAAGTGGTTTTGGCACTACAAAATTTGACAGTCATAGGGGCTAGAAACCATAGCACTTACAGTACGTTAGTGGAAAACCTCCACTTATAAATGTACACCCATACTTCGAATGTGACTTGATTGATTGTGATTGTAATGGACCTTTGACATAGTAGTTTTTGAATGGTGGTTTAAATCGAATATTGATGTGGGCCTACCATCCAAGGGTTGCTATGTCTAAGTGGTTTTTAAGGATGATCTTTTATCGCATAGTTTTGATATTTGCCCTATGTGGCTTAGTTTTAATATTTGTCATATGCAACTTAATTTTGATATTTGCCCTATGCGGTTTTGTTTTGGTATTTGCCCTATATGGGTTTGATGTATTATTTTGTGCAACCACACGATGGTAAGCCCCATATTCTAAAGTGTGATTGTCCATTAGTCGATGAGTTTCCATTAAACATTCTAAGGTGGTAGCCTCATGAGCCGTAAATGGTGGTATGGGACCCATGCCTAAGCTGTTGGCCTACGCTGAGTGACGAGCCTCCTGTAGTGACCTTGCATTTTTTTAAACCGGTTGATTGTAATTGGACTAATAATAGCTTGGCTAATCATGCATACATGGCATATTGACAATGACGGGTGGATATTTCTGAATGTTGTAGCACGTACCCTCCAGGTTATTGGGGGTATTGTTTCGCTAATTGTCAGACCATCGACTATCGATTTACATATGTGATGTACAATAGGTAGTCGTTATGGGGTACGTGATGTGCTTTGCTAATGGCCAGCCTTTGCATTGGTAAGGAGCCCAATTGCCGATTGGATGAGCATCCCTAGGTTAATGATGCATTCACACATCCATGCATATAATAAGACTACATCATGTATTGTTTTGTATGCCTCATTATGTTTTTATGACTATGCTTATCTAATGTGGCAGTGTGAAATCTTGAGAAAAATTCACACTGAGCTGGCCACTCATCCATCAAATATATAACCATACAGGTAGCACAGTTGGCTTAAGTGATATGCATGTTCAGACTCGATGAGGAGTAGAGTACAATCGTCAGGGATGCATGGTTGTATTTGCCAAGAGGAGCTGCACGATCTTGTGGCTTAAATTTATATGTTTTTTGTTATCTCTCTTGTATAAATTGTATAATCCTTGTATTTGTTAGTTCGAAGACATTAGTTTGTATAAGTCATTATGGGTAGCCTCTTGTATATTCTAAATGTAAATGCAATTTCCCTTTATGTTGATTTATCCATCTTTCACTAAATTGCTCCCTCTGAAAAGGATATATATATATATATATATATATATATATATATATAATATATATATATATATATATATATATATGGAATTTGGCTCTCTATAGGTTAACACTCGGGTTTTTGGGAAACGAGTCATATACTTGGGTCCTGAAAACACGGGGCATTACATACCTTGCCAGAAGATCTAGCAAAAAGACAGCAAATCAAGAAGAGATCGAACAGCTTCATCATATGTAGCGAAATATTGTACAGAAAATCTTACAATGAAATGTTGTTACGTTGTCTGGCTGAACAGGAAGCAAGTCAGATTTTGCGAGAGGCTCACTCTAGAGAATGTGAGGCACATCAAGCTAGCCGAAATCTATTCCATTGGGTGCATCAAATGGGATACTATTGACCTACAATGTTTAAAGATGTTATAGACTATGCGAAGCGATGCCACGAATGTCAGACCCACGAAGACGTCATACATATGCCCCCTGAAGATCTTTCTCAGACAGTCACTTCTTGGCTTTCGCTGTCTGGGGACTCATCTTATTGGTCCTATAAATCCACCTTCATCCAAAGGAAAGCAATATATACTGACAGCAATGGATTATTTCTCTAAGTGGACAGAAGCGATCGCATTGCGCAATGTCAGAGAAAAGGATGTTGTCAATTTCATCCGGTATGCAATAATATATCACCACGGTGTCCCGAAGAAAATCATTACTGACAATGGTACCCCTTTCAAGAATAGAAGCATGGAAAAGTTATGTCAGAAGTTCAGTATTCACCACTCGTTTTCAACACCTTACTATCCACCGGCCAATGGATTAGTAAAGGCATTTAACAAGACGATTGTGAAGATACTGAAGAAGACAGTGACTAGAAATAAGCGTGATTGGGATGAAAAGTTGCAAGAAGCATTGTGGGATTACAGGACTACCCACCGAACGGCAAGAAGAGTGACACTGTATTCGTTGGTTTATAGCGTAGAGGTTGTTATCCTAATTGAAACGCAAGTTGCATCACTCAAAGTAGCAGTGCATCAGTCAATTATAGATGACGAAAACGCAAGAATAAGGCTGGAAGAATTGGATTTACTCGATGAAAAACAGCTGCTAGCCCAACAGCGGTTACAATTATATCAAGCAAGAGTATCCGTTACTTTTGATGAAAGAGTTAATATCGCTCTTTCAAGAAAGGTGATTTGGTACTGATGATGAAGAGACCAATAATGGTCACCCATAAGATAGGGGGCAAGTTTGAGCCCAAATGGGATGGACCATACATCATAACAGAAGTATATTCCAATGGAGAGTATAGAGTTATGGATCAAGATGGACGAGGTATCAGTATACCAGTTAATGCTCGTTTCATCAAAAAGTATCATCCTTGAGGATAAGTGCAATTTGGTTCCAGAAGATTATCAAAATAATGCTTTTATATCAAAAGGGGGCAAGAATAAGTGAAGCCATGTATTCTTCTTTGCACAAGTGAATAAAGGATGATTCTTAAGCATATCAAGACTATATATCGATGATTACCATCAAACGCCAACTACTATCAGGTGTCGATGATGATTGCTGAAATAAGCAAATATCGTTGTCGTTATCAGTTGAGCCTTACTCACTCATCATTCATGACAGTGGAATAAATCTATACGATCAACCACATATAAACTTTACGACAGTGATGGCAACTTATTATCTAAGGCAGCCTAGCTAAGCCTATATGGCTAACTATGCATAAGGCCTACCGTCATCATCAATATATATATATATATATATATATATATATATATTATTCGAGCAGCAGTGAGAAGCCAGTGGCCCTAAAAAGCTCGTATAGGCCATTATATGCATACCCATGCGGGCAGCGGACGGAGCCAGCAATTGAAAATCTACAACGTCCAGTCACACGTGAGACCAATGCCGTCTATATAGCTTTCCGACAACATCACGGGGAAGGATGAAACTGCCCTCCCGTAAATGGTTTCGACCTTGCAGATGAAGAAAAAACGGGCTGCAGTGTGCGCTCTTTGACCATTATCCATATATAGGCCAACCATGCGTAAGACCCCCCAGATTCCTGGCTTGATTTCAGTAGTAACTCATGAGGACAATGTTTCTATAAAATACCCCCTCATTGATGGACTGGCAGCCTTGGATTTGGTACCCTGAGGTAGCCTTGTACGCCCCGTGAACTGTAGAGAGTTATTACAGCCAACCCTATACATAAATCCCACCGAGTTCACGGCCCCGGTAGCTTCACTGGGCCCTCTAATGGATCGTGGTTTGTGAACACCCCGGCTATGATAAGTTCAGTGAACTCATGAGAGTTACAGAGACCATTCACATGAGACCCAACTCCAACTACTTATGAGTCTAAAAAACTATATTGCTCCACTACTCAAGAGCTTAAACTATGTGGCTATCTAACTAGACCAAAACCTAGTTCCGCCTACCATAACAAAATCATATAGGAAATCCCATACTAACAATCATGATAAGCTACAATGAAATATAACATGCCATTAAATGATAGCATGAGTAAATATACTTGGAATAAGCTGCAATCTAAATAAAGAAAAAAAAAAGGAACTTTCAAAGAAACCATTATCTCAAAACATTGTAATGCATTAATATATCTTGCAATTTAAGAAAAAGTTACATGTGATCACAAAAGGAAAAGAAAATAGAACAAAGTTTTTATAGTTCTTCCATCATGCCTAACGTTGCCAAATATTTCTACAAGTCTTCTTTGAGTTGAACCTGAGCCCAATATGTTTTGATTTAGCCTAAAAAATTATCTTTGCATGATCTAGAACATTGGCTAACTTCCTCTCTAAAGAGGTGATTAGTTCTTCATTTTTAATCAGCTCAAATCGTTTAGTATCGGCGGAAAGAAGATTGGTCTGCATCTTCTCTTGGATCTTCTTTATATTCAACTCCTCTTCCCAATCCGTCTCCAATTGTAGAATTTCTTTCTTCGAAAGAGCAATCTAATTCTGGATAGCTATTCTATTGTCAGTAGAAGCTTTCAGCTGCTCTTGGAGGGATAAATGCTCCTGATCATATTTGGAGACGATAGAAGCAATTTGAGAAGCCTTCTCCTTAGAAGATGCTAGTTGCCTCCCATATTCTAGAATCTCCGGAGCGACAACCACGTTCTCTGCAGATTGTAAAATAGTTACTGAATCATGAAATCTCAAGAGAGAGTCACGTAAAGGAGAAACATTGATCTTCGCTATCTTTGCAGCACTGTCTAAGACCTCTATAGCAATATTCAGATCTGACCATTGATCATGGTCTTTGAACATGTGAACAGTTGCTGACATGGAATTTCTCATTAATGTCAGTTTATATACAAGGACTTTCTCGAAAGATAACATATCGGATACTGTGACAACAGAACTGGAGCTAGTTGTGCCACTTCGGGGAGGATTTCCTGCGAAATAAAGGAAGTTGTAATAAAAATCATGAAAGTCAATGAAATAAGAGCACGTGTAAAGAAAGAGACAAATATACCTTCTACAAGAATCTGACCAGTAGGAGAGCGTGTTTCTCTAATGGAAGAAGGACCAGGCCCCATTATATCAGCAAAAGAAGGGGCTCTAACCTCAGTGCTTGAATCAATGGTTGCAAGAGTTGGTAGGTCAGTGGGCTCCACTGGAAAAATGATTTCCGTGGTTCACAAATCCAGCCCATCCACTATGTGTGTCCCACTTGGTTAAGGGGTCAGATAAAGTTTCAGATGCATCCAAATTTTAGATGGGCCCCAGCAAATGCTTTTATACGATTTAGCATGCCTTCACATGATTTTAGATGGTGTGGGCCACCTGAGTTTTGTGTACGGCTGATTTTTGGGGACACCCCATTTTTAAAGGAGACCCATCAAATGCATTGTGTAGATGCTCCACATACATCATGGTGGGCCTGTGGTGGGGCCCACCATCCCTGCCTATCTCATAAGCAGCGAGATGCTACTTGCTGCAGCGTCCAGCTCGTTGCTATTTTTTTATGTGGTTTTTCATAGGTGGGGCCCACCTCAGGACAATCCACTCCAACTATTGGTCTCTCCGGCTCTTAACAGGTCTAACGAGTCCAATATACAATATTTTTCGATGTATAGAAACATCACAGCGGGCGCTTACAGTTTATATCGCTAATACCACTGTTTTCTACAATATGACCTACCTGATATTTGGATTAGCCTCATTTTTCGTGCTCAACGCCTAAAATGAGCTGGGAAATTGGATGGACTCTGTGGATCAAATACATACAACATAGAGGGGAAGCGTTGTGGTCCCACTGCCCCTCCCTACTACCCACCTGCTAGGACACTGCCTGCTGCAGCGTCCCCTGGACACTGGCAGCAGCGTCCATCAACCTTGGCAGCACTCACGCTGTAGTGGGATTTCACCACCTATGTGGGCCCACTTGATGGACGACATGGATGGTCCACTGGATGGACAGTGTGGATAAAACACATACCACAAGGTGGGCCATCATACAAGGGAAAGAGAGAGAGAGAGAGAGAGAGAGAGAGAGAGAGAGGGAAATGTGTGGAGGGGAGGGGTTCTGCCACTATGAGCCCTCCCTAAAAATACAATACATACATAATCTTGGGTCCCGATTCTTCTGGGCCCACAAATATAAACCAATGGTGGAAATCCCTTTCCCACCAACAAATGCAAGGTCTAGATGACCTTCTTAAAATGGAAATCAAAATAAACATCATGATGGGGACCATGGAGACTGGCCCCATCATGGAACTCATATATGCATCATGTTGGGCCATTGGCCACACCTAGGGCCCAAAATGGGGTCCCTACCATCAACCGGTAGGCCCCACTTGTCCCATAAACAAATCATCATCTAAACCTAGATTCACCCACCTATGGTCTTCTTCTTTAGCTCCATGGAATCCTTGGCTTCTAAGCTCTCTCTTTAATGGAGGATGATGAAGATTGAAGGGTTGGGGGGGATGGTGAGATTTGGGGGTAGGAAAGTGGGCCTTGATCTTGGGTTCTTTCTCTCCTTAGAATTTTCTCTCTTGGGCTTGGGATTTGGGTAGAGAAATGGGATGGGATGAAGTGAAGTATGGGAGAGAGGGATGGTGTTGTGTAAGGAGTGATATGAGAGGCATGGGTTATGTTGACTTTGGGGGCATGAGGTGGCATGGGGTATGGGTTGCCTTACATTGTTGGTAAGAGAGGGATGGACTAGGTACGGGTTGTACTTGACTTGAACTTGATTGATTGATGTGATAGATTGGGTAGAGATTCTCTCCAGATTTGTAATGTGCGGCGTTTCCTCGAAATATACGCGGGCCTACTACTTCTAGCCTGGGTATCGCATCGGTGCGCAAGACGCGGCGTTGGAACCGCCGCGACGGCGCCGTCGCTAGAATACAAGTCTCGAGTCAAGTCGACTCAGATCTATGGCATACGACTTAGGGTCACGCGCAAATACTATCTATAGGTCGCTGGTCACGGGGATTCGACGGGGAGGATTGCTGGTGTCACGCCCAAAACTCGGAAACAGGGCTCACGAAATTCCCAATTGCCGAATCCGGTGCCGATAGCCTCCATAGTACCCCATTCTCTGCTCCCAGTGCTCATACGCCAGGATTTCGATCCTGGGATCCTACAAGGAAGATTTTTCAATGTACATTTAACTCGTAAGAAGCATAACCACAAGTTTACCCAAATCACAAAGGCAACATCATCATCACGTATCCACAAATATAAACATTTTAATATAGTATAGAAAGGAAATACATATATCGATAATCAAAGCTCCAGAAGACAGCTGCACGCTCCAAGCTCAACACTGCTGCGACCTAACGCCACTTGCACACATCTATCGTGCATAAGCTTATAGAAAGCTTAGAGGATGGTGAAAGTGTGTGCGATGCACGTGCCAAGCATATAGATATCAGAGTAAGCGAAAATACTGACAATTCATAAATATCATCAGCCTTATCCAGGCTATGCGATGCAAAAATATAAACCAATATCATATACTAAGGAAGTAATGTAGATCAACTATGCAATGCGGAGTCATAGAAAGCCAAATATCAAATACCGAGTCCACGAATACCGCTAACCTTAATCAGGTTATGCAATATAGAAGCTCAGTAAACCAAATATGTTGAGGATGCAATGCAATATGTGGTGTGAATGAAATGACCAAGCTAGAGTGTGAAGTCGGGATGATAGTACGTAGAATCGAAGGCTACGGGGTCCACCACAAGGGATTTCTATCCAAACCAGTCTCCTACCTAATTTGGATAGTCAGACTCAATGTGGTAAACTCTTGATCTCAGGTTAGTCACGTGCCCCAACCGAAATCCTGGCCATTACGAAGGTACACGTAACAAATAGTTGCGCACCATCAGCCCGAGTGGATTATGAATGAATGAGTATGCAACTCCTGCTCACTAAGTCCACATATCAGAACCGTACATCTCTGGGATCATCACCGGGGTATATTACACTCTACGCCAGCTTGCTGCCCATATCTGAGCGAACAACTAGGTAAGTGGAAGAGACCTCACTATCTGCCTGCCAATATCGGGTCCGACTCATCGATAGCGGACCCATTCCTCAAGCTGGTCAAACACAACCTAGATATTGCCCCCTCACTCAGGCGGGTAAGGTCACCCCCTCCCAACCGACCACGACATAGTGGGAAACGCAGCCTACTGGTATACGGCCCTCATGCACTCATATATATCCACTCGATCCAAACGTTGGGGTGTCTCCTGGCCACAGAGGTTTAGGGACTTTCACCCACGGACATCCAACGTGCCCAGATGCTCGAACAAACATTTTTTATGTCCCATCTGGCCATCCACGACATGCCTGTGGAGCCACAGTCCTGATATCGCTGGAGCGTACAATAGTCATATCACAAAATGCAAGATGCATGAGTCATACAGTCCAATCATGCATCAATCCTGCGCATACCATGCGCTCATATGGGACAACCTCCGCCTATCAGCGAGTCTCATAACAACCTGCCCAATGACATATGTAATGGTCAATCACATCTCATGTAGATGATGTGTATGGGCATGTATCATGATGTTATGTTGTCACATACTCATAATCGGTATCAATAACCGGCACCGATAATCAACATTGATAATCGGCATCGACAATCGGCCTCGTTAATTGGCCTCGATAATCGGCCTCGACAATCGGAATCGGCCTCGATAATCGGCCTCGACAATCAGAATCGGCCTCGATATCCGACCTCGGCAATCGGCCTTGACAATCGGAATCGGTCTCATAATCAGAATCGGCCTCTATAATCAGAATCGGCCTGATTAATCAGAATCGGCCTCGACAATCAGAATCGCCCTCGATGATTGGCCTTGACAACCGGAATTGGCCTCGATATCCGGCCTCGATGAGAATGGGCTAAACAAGGCCTAAGGGAAGGTTACAATGTAGACATTCAACCATCATTGCCCATCAATGTGGCCATTTAACCAACATTGCTCCCAAGGAGTAGCCCTCATAGGGCCAAACATATAGTAGGCCCATGGCCTCACACAAGAGCCTAATATACATCACCATGGGCCTCACTCCAGGGCTTAATACACATCACGATGGGTCACATCCATGGGCCTCTCATACATCATATGGACCACATGTACATCACAATGGGCCGCTTATACGAGCCTAATATACATCATAATGGGCCTTAACCCAAGGGCCCCAAATACATCTCAATGGACCTCAACCATGGGCCCCAAATACATCACAATGGGCCTCAACCCATGGGCCCCAAATACATCACAATGGGCTGCACCAAATGGGCCGCATATACATCAAGATGGGCTGCAACAATGGGCCGCACCATCTACACCATTCATCTATTTTTAGAAATCATTTTAGAGTATTATCTAAAAATGAATCATATCAAGAGATCATCTGGACCATACCACAAATAAAGTGGTGATAATGATCAAAGATCATTTGGACCACATCACAAATAGTAGTGGAGATAGTGATTTTCACTATACAAAAATTTCACAGGGGCCACCATAATGTGTATTTTCCATCCAGTCTGTTCATAAGATCACAAAGACCTGAACCAACAGGAAAAACAAATATCATATTGGTCCAAAACTTCTGTGACCCAAAAGGGTTTTAATGGTAGATGTTCAATCCCCTGCTGTTTGTAGTGTGGACCACATGATAGTTAGATCTGTCTTATTTTTAATCTCAATCCTTAAGACAATCTCACCAAATGGATGGACGGTTTAGATGTAACACCTACATCATGGGAGGTCCCACCGTCCCATCTGGACGGTGGCTGGGATACACACGCAGCCAGATCCACACCCATCGTCCCATGGATTGGACAGTGTGGATGTAATACATCATTACAAGTTGGGCCCCACATGCTGTCATGGTGGGGTCCACGTCTAATAGATGGATGGTAGGGATGTAACATATACTTCGTGTGGGTCCCACACACAATACAGTATGCCCTACATGGCACCGTCCAGATGGACGGTGCTAATGTAGAATACATGCATTAAAGGTGGGTCCCATGTGGGGCCCATCAGATATAATATAATATATATTTATATATATATATATATATATATATATATAATATTATATATGGTCCAGCGTCCAGTGGGGTTTGGATGTCCGTCTAACGGATGGTCTGGATTACGTCCCTCCAGATAGGGCCCCACATGGCACCATCCAGATGGACGGTGCTGATATATGACACAAGCATAGAGGTGGGTCCACATGTGTGGCCCACCAACGGCTTTGAATCAAGCTGATCTTTGTGTTCTTCCTTCATCAAGGCCTATCCATACGGACAGGCAGCAGGGTGGGCCCCACAAGTGGACTGTGGTGTGGTCCACTAAATGGACAACATGGATAAAATATGCAAACCATCGGGTGGGCCATCAAAAATGAAAGAGAGAGAGAGGAGAGAGAGAGAGAGAGAGAGAGAGAAACGATGAGTGGGAGGGGGGCTGCCACTATGGGCCCCTCATAAGATTACAACACATACATCAAATTGGGCCCCATCACGGCCATCGAATTGAAAATTAATGGTAAATCACCCACCTTTGATCATGGACTTCTCTTTCCACCGATGCATTCTAGAGCTCCAAGGGATGCATTTCAACGGTTGAGATGATCTTTGGAGGGTGGGATTGGATGGTAGGAAGGTGGGTCACACTAGCTTCTCTCCCATGGAGCTAGCTTGGACGGTTGCTCCTGGGAGCTTCGGAGGAAAATGAGAGAGAAATGAGAGAGAGATGTGATGTAAAGAGAGAGAGGGGGATGGGTGTGAGTGATGGAGTGATGGGGAGTGAGTGAGGGGTGTACTTGATAGGTGAGGGTTGTAAGAGAGAGAGTTGGCTTTGGGGATGGTGTTGTACTTGACATTTGATATGTGATGTGTACTTGATTGATGGGATATATTCTTTTGGGATTTGCAACGCGCAACATTTTTCTTGAATTGAACGCAGGCCCACATCTCCTGGCCAGGGTATCGCATCGGCGAGTGAGACACAGTGTTGGAACCACGGTGACGACGCGATTGCAATGATACAAGTCTCGGGCAGAACCGACTCAAATCGACAGGATGCAACTCAGGGTCGCACGTAAATGATATCTACGGGTTGTGAGTCGCTGGAATTCGACCGGGAAGACCACAGAAGCCTACGGAAAGGTACGATTTAGGATACGGGCCTCACAGCGGGAGTCTAAGGAATGGTACGGATTAAGATACAGGCCTTACACTTTATCAACCATGGTATCCTCAACGATGATATCATCCGCTGATGTCTATTTCACCTTCTTCCAGATCATCTTCCATAAAGGAGTTGTTGTTAGTGGATGATGTCTCTTCTTCTTCCTCCCCTGACGATGAAGTGCTTGATTCCGATTCCTCAACAACTATTTGCTTCCCCTTCTCAAAAGAACTTGCCCTACCAGTCACCTCACGTTCTTCTGAAATTGGAAGAACTGGAGAAGTATTTCCTTCATTTTGTTGAGATAATGGAGTTTGAGAATGCATTCAAGACTGAGTCATCGGAGGGGAAGGACTTGGGTGAACTGGTTGAGGGATGGGTGATGAAATCAGAGGAACAATATTATCTTCTATATTCTCTCCCTGCTTCTTGAACAGAAGAAGGAAGAGCAATAGCCGGTGAAGGAGACGTTTCTACAGTGACATCATCAGCAACTTCGGTGTGGCACTTCCGAGATGATTTTACGAAATCCATAAGATTCCATGGGCCATCCAGCCTTCCAAAGTATTTGCTGGTTTTATCTCGCGGATGGGTTCCTCCAGTGATATCTTTCGGCAAAGTTGACCTGCAAATAGGGCACGATTTCTTTCTATTATATACCCGATGCCTTGATCAAGCTTATGACCTTTTAGCTTTGGGGGAGAAATCCACACTAGGTGATCCATAGGGAGGCATTGGTGGACTAAATGAAATTGGTGTGACCACCACCTCGACCAGCTGTATGATGATCGAACAATATAATTACTATAGGGTATCATGAAATGGGAGTCAATAAGACTAGCCAATAACTACTTCTAAAGTAGTGCCCAGTTATATGGGCCCACACCTTCTCATCCTGCGGGTCACAACTCCACAATCTTCAAGAACCGTTTGATCATAGTCGAACTGACAAGCAAATCTACTCAGGTAGTAAGGCTCCCGCCAAAACTTTGTCCCCTCTCTTAATGGGAGATTGGAAGATCGAATAGAGATATAAAATGCTTGTTCGCCTAAAGAGAGGGATTTGGTGTCCACCATGTCCGTGTCTTCAGTATGACAAGGCAAGCAAAACTGAAAGAAGTCAATGTTGTCAGTCGCCAGTATTTTATTGACCACGCAGTCGTAAGTTCTCTTGGTCATTGCTCTCTTCTGAAAAAATCGAGGGAGGTGCGAAGGATTCACGTATACTTTTTTTGGAGTATCAAAGGTCCATGGAAAGTAGACCCCTAACCATCCGGTGAAATAATGCCAAGGGGCATAAGTGGAAGATGCTCCAACTGCAGGGCTCTTAACGTGAGTCGCTACCTCTCCAAGAGCCTTATATATAGAACAAAGGACAGGTGGAGCTAGTGAATATTTGTGGCCTTCCACCATAGCCTCGGCAGCCATGAACAACGTGGGTCGTACCGCATCAGCCCACTTCGAACTCGAAAGGACAACTAAACTGAGCCAATAGGCCAAAAAGGCCACAAGTTCACCATGAGCACTATACTCTGGACGACCTCTCATCCTTTGGCGGAGGTTTGTCAGGTCCTTGGATTGGCAGCCCTAGAAGCTGTAAAAGAATGATGAATATGATAAGAATACAGAGGATATGTCATGCATATACGATGAAAAAATGGTGAAATGAAGTTTAAATATAACTTACCGAAGGCCCTTGGAGAAATGAGCAAGCTATTGGAGGGGGGATATTTTATGAATATCCGGAAACTTGGACATTTCTCTGAATAACTCAGTAGTGGTGTCTGAAATAGAAGCTTCTCGACCAGAGGGGGAGAAATATGAGAATTCTTCATTGGTTGGCACGAATTTGTCAAAGAATCACCCTGTTAATGGAAGGTCGGCCATCCTGTGAAGGTCCCATAGAGTGATGCTAACTTTGCTAATTGGGGGATGGAAGTAATTGGTGATCAGGACACCAATAATTCAAGAAACCTTTCAACACCATAGTATCTTTACAGAAGTATTTGATGTGACCTCTATGGCGTTGTATAAGCCAATCTCTATCAGAGTCGGGGCATGCTCTGTCAAGATCGCTTGCGCCCATTCAGAATAGTGAGAGTGAGAAGACAGAAAACTCCGAGTTTTGAATTCTTCGTTGTCCCATAAAGAATTATGGTCCTGGAATCATTGTTAGAGTGTCTCATAGAAATAAGTCAAAAATAGAACATAAGGATCATAAGAAGAGACAAGAAATCTCATCAGATGACACCGGCTATCCTCTGTTTCAATCCTTTGGCAAACAGAGTGCCTTCCAAGATCTGTGATTCTTTCTGTATCCAGTTTGTAGTAAACATAAGTTTGTCTTGACTCATTTGGTCAGTTGGTTCACTGTGAAGGATAGACTGATGACAGTGAAGGTTTAAAGGGATAATGACCATCTGTTCTCTAAAGGGGCTTTGGAACTTCATGATGCCTTGCTTGGCTCGTATACTGTCCCAAGAGTTTTCGAGCTTCTTCGTACTATGTTCCTTTATCTTCTCTTGCTGGAGGTCTTTGGTTGTTTGTGCGAAGGTTGGCCGTCGATTTCAGCCACTCTTCCCAGTCAACGTCGCGACCATGGCGGGGCGGTCTTTCTATATCTCCTATTATAATCACATTGTTGATCGGAGTGGATGATGCATTGATACGATCGATGAAATCGTAAGTCGGAAAAATGGGTTCCTTTATGTAAGTCGAACACTTGCTGGTTATTTTTATTCTCTTCTTCTTGGGATGGTCTTGTTGAGAAGGGGGTGGTGGCGAAGGTTCAGGTACTTGAGAAGGAGATGATGGATTTGGCAGTTCAGGATGGGAAGGATGAGACGTGGGTTCTTCTATCAAGCGGTAAGTCCTCTTGGTTCAAGCCATATCGGACTTAAGATTAACAAAGTTTCAAGAAGTGAGAAGAAGTTTCCAGACTTCGAAGAATTTCCAAGACTTGGAAGAATTTTGGGACTTAGAGAATTTTTGCCCAAACAGATGGTGTTGCGCGGAGATATTGCGCACAAAGAGAAGTGTTGCACGGAGGGTTATAGCACGCAGAAACAAAGTATTGCATGGAAGATTGCGTGCAAGAACAGAAGTATTGCGCGGAAGTTGCGCACAAGGACAGAAGCGTTGCGCGGGGGATGATTGTTTCACAAAAGTGACTTAACCAGGATTTTGAGAAGTGAGGAATGAGGGAGTAAGGCCGGTATTTATAGAAGGTTGGACCTGACGAGTGTTGCGTGGGACCTGATTAAACATTGCGTGGGCCTCCGCAACGAGATGAAATCATGAACGAATGATTGATGTTAATCCTATCTTTGTTCTAAAGAAGAGAACAAATAAAGGATCAAGGGGGCATCTGTTGGAGCGTAAAAAATGATGAAACAACGTGAAGAGATCTAATACAAAGAAGAAGATAAAAAATGGAATAATAAGTGTTGCGTGTGACCACACAACGAATAGTGGTTGCGCGGGACCGTGCAACATTGGCAAGATGGAAAGTTGTTGCGTGCCGCATAGAGGACGTGTTGTGTAAGGTGGGCCCCATGGCACAAAATTCAAGATCTCACATGTGCAAAGGCCTATAAATACCTAACTACCCCCCTCATTCGAACAGAAGAGTCAGGGCTCTTGAGAAGAAGACCTCCGAGTACCCTTGACAGGTACTTGAAGAAGGAAGAAGAAGTAACAAGTAGTGGGCCAGGCCCATTACGCTAGACCGCGCAACAAAGTCTTGTTACGATGGCACGTGCAACAAGACTTTGTTGCATGAGAATGATGAATGTTGTGTATATGCTGCCGAATTTTCTGAACTCCTACAAGTTTCCTTGGAATCCAGTATTCTTACACAAGAAGCTGTTATTCTATATGAGTTGAAGGAGAGAATGAAAGATGTTCAGATCCGCACAACACTCCTCTATTGAGATGAATGCATCACAAGCCGAAATGCTGCCGGAATTGATATTCGAACTTATTAAATTCTTATATTCTACAATTTTGTATATTTATTTTGGAATCAAGGGATAAACAAGGATGTAAATGAATCCAGAATCAATAAGACATTGTGATGATTGTTCATTCATTCATTCTTTGTTATTATTGAATAAGATAATTCTTTAAATCAAATACATTCGTTTCTTGTCGAACAATGACAATGGATGCCCCCTTTGAAACTTTAAAGACACGATCAAAGCCGGTGAATTTGTACTAAAGCGCCTCGAGTGTCAAGCTCTTCCTCATATCAAGAACGTGTCTCAACTTAGTTAAGGTACACTACATGCCATCAAACATCTTGATGTGCACCAATCCAACACTCACGACATTACAGGTGTTATCATTTCTCATAAATACATGGCAACCATCGCACTCCCTTAGAATTCTGACAATCCTTCTTCATGTGCCCAGACATCCCACAATTCCAACACTTCAACTTGCCTTTGTCATTACCCTTGGTTTGGACCTAAATCTTGAATATCCATTATCTCGTTCAAAATTTTCCCTCCTCGTAAGCAGTACATCTGTAGAAGCACCCATGTCACTACTTTTCTTTTGCATCGCCTTCAACTGAAGGGGTTGAGATAATGGTACGACGCTAATGGTTGATTTACCAGTGCGCAACGAGTCCTTCAACGACTCATACGAAGCTAGAAGAGAATTCAGCAGGATGCATGACTGATCCTCATCTTTCATCGTTTCTTCCACATCTCTGATACCACTTGTTGAGGAATTGCGGAAGCACACAGTGATGAATCAAGCAAAGTATTCCAATCACACAATCAAGTCTAATCACAAACACTCATAATTTAATGTGGAAAAACCGTTGTAAGAAAAACCACAACAAAAGGCAACAGTAATGCACTATGAAATAAAAAAATTTTATGAGATAGAGATTACCCGATTCAAACAAGCCTCGAATCTCCCCAAAATATACCATTTGATACCCTTAGGAACGAATTTAGAAAACCTAGAACACCCTCTCTATGTACCCAAATCCCGATTACACCCATATATATAGCCTTTATGAAAATCACAATCGAAATCGGAAACAAACCCTGCACATATGCAATTCTATGCGCACTCGATGACACCTTCAATAGGATTTCAATGACATCGACAAACTGTCGATAGCATCAAACTCCTTCAATGGCATCAAAATAACACTAAAACATTCCAGCAATAAAACGTGAATTTTCCAGATTTTTCCGATGGCATCGAGCACTAGTTCTATGACATCAAAATTTGCTCAATGGCATCGACTGACTACGTTGCTCACAGATTTAAGACATCAACAACATATCATACCAGCGACCTGCATGTCCACATATTTGACAACTCCATTGAGGACTTCCAAAGGTGACTCAAAGGCTTTACGCAACTCGATTCATATTTAATAATTAAAAATTTAAAAAGTTAGTGTAAGATTAGGTATTTAACATATTTAAATTAAGTAATATAAAATGCACAAGTTATTATCAAATTAGTCATTGTTCTGTTGGTTAAGCTCATCTTCCCTCGAGCAAGGATAGGATCATGTGTTTAATTCTCCAATTCCTTGATACCAAATGACAAAGTAAATCCACCCAAATCTCTCCCTTTCATCAGGCCTTTTTCATTTGACATGATGTACTTTCATAATGTCGTGGATCAGAGGAGCTTCATTCGGGGGAATGCTCGCCTCACCCTTGGTAACTGGAAGGTGTTCGTCGTCCCAACACCACAGCTCGCATCAAGCCCTGATGGCTGGTGCCTAGTAAGAGACTGTGAACCATGTCGAGTGTTGAAGATGACTATTGCCATTCATGAACACGAATATATGACTCACCAATTCAAATTAGTTTGAGGTGGGGGCATAGTCTGAATACCTGAAAACTCGACGCAACTTGACTTGATATTTAGTAATTAAAATTTTATTTTAAAAATAGTGCTAGGATTAGATATTTAACATATTTAAAATAAGTAATATAAAATGCAAAATATTTAATTAAACTAATCAATGTTGTGTGCTGATTAAGTTCATCCTCACTCTAGAAGAGGTCGGGTTTGATTACCTCCCTCCCAATTACATTACTTTTTTAAAAATTCAAATTGCGACTCACCAGAGTCAAACACCAGGTGACTCGAGTGGTCAAGTTGACCTGACGGATCATCACGAGCCACGATCAAGTCAAACCGAGAACTGAGCTTCTAGTGACTCGCTCAAAACCTGACTCTTCTGTGACTCAGCCAAGTTTCGAGTCAACCAAGTGAGTTTTAGAACTTGGGTAGGGTCTGCTAACCTTTCCTTTTAAGGAGAAATGTACTTGAAAAATCCACTACATCAAATTGGTGAATTTACTAAGGCAGATAGCCCTGTCGATAGGCACCCTGACGGCCTGAAAAGCTACTACTGTACTTGATCAACCTGCAAGTCTCTGATTATCCATACAAAACAAGAATTGCACTACAAAAGTGTTTGTTTTTTTTTTTTTTTTTTTTTTTTTTTTTGGGGGGAGGGGGGGGGATGATTTTTCATTATCCTGTGCAATGACAAAATCAAATTCCAAAAGTAACCCATTCGATCCTTCCCAATGAAAATGGAAGATCAACTGCCCACACACACACATAATAATTTATGTTTTTTTTAAGAGCACTTCTATAAAGAAAAAGAAAAAAAAGCATCGAGGGCTCAAGTTATCGAGTCAAAGGCTACTATGGCTGTTGACTGAGCACAAGGAACGATTTAGTGAAGATATGTTGTATGCTCACCAAGACTATCTCCGGTTGGCTCCTGTTCCCAGTTTGTACAAATTAGGACCCATGTTTCAATGCTCCAAAACCATTGATGCGATGGGACTCATTGTGGTGCCTAAGTACCAACCTCAAATGATAGCCCAAATATAGACGTCAGGCCACATTAATCAACAAAAATAAATAAATAAATAAAATGGCAATATTTTTTTCAATGACTTAGGTCTCCCAATCTCATAAACATTTACTGCATGGAGCATGTCAGGCCCATCATATCAACTGTTTGGATGACTGAACCATGGATCCCACATTTAAAAACTAGAAACCTGAGCTGACTGGAATGTAGTAATTCTCAGGTGGAACATTGTATAATACCTCGATGCTATGACACCCCTATTCAGGACATCATCAGGAAGGCCCGCGATTGGTGGGCATTATATGTTTCTGCTTCAACTATGAAATGATGACGTATTATCATTTGGCACTACTATAACGACTCATAGTCCACTTGAGAGGGTATCTATTCGCAATCCTCGACCAAACTATGACTGACGTTCCTTCATTCAAAACAGGCAAAACTTGAAAAAAAAAAAAAAAAAAAAAAAAAAAAAGAAAAACAAAATAATAATAAGAAGAGGAAAACGTAAAAGCTCCAGCGTAGCATGATTGCACATGAAAGAGTCCATCACCTCACATTGTTCAATCATTGAAAGCATTTGGTGCAGATATCCTCCCCTTCAAATCCGATGTGGAGGCAGACCTCCCAATAAGAGGGCCTTCTTGTCACCGGCATTCTTTATTTTCGAGGAAGTTAATAGAGGAGGCGGATTCTGAATGTTCTTGCCGGCCCAAGGATGGCATTCTGTTTGGTGTGATGGTCTCTTTGGTAGAGAGGAGATGATGGGCGATAGGGATGGAACTGGGCTCCCATCAAGAATGCCCAGCTTTACACCAGAAGATGTGCTTCCTGTGCTGCTACCCATTTCTTGGCTGTGCATGCTGGCCGTTGGACTCTTCTCTTTCTCCTGTATGATTACCAAATACGATTAAATCAAATATAGCATGGTTAGGTTATGCCTCAAACATTGAAATACGGACAATGTAGTTCAAGCTAGCTATCCTTTCTAAGGCACCATCTAGAAAGGGGCACTGATGCCAATTGCACCCTATTTAAGCAGCGCCCACTTTGAGTTGGTAAAATGTGTTTGTTTGGAAATTGCATAACGCCCGTTCCACAGGGAACAGAACAGAGAAAGTCATCAAACCGTCCAAAATGTCCAGTGAGATCATCTCTTCTACAAGAAACACAGCAGCCATTTGGACCATAGCCATTATGCTTGATGAAAATTTAGTAACAGTCGGACACATCCATAAATGTAATAGAAGTCCTTACGCTTCCTTACCAGTAGCTTGCCCAGAGCCTATTTAGGCATGAATGACAATAGAACCATTCATTAGCAAAGCAAAGAACATAACTAACATTTGTTATGGAAAAGAACAAGATGAAAGTTTCATGTAGGATTCAAACACTACTTGAGGAAAAATAATTGGCGAGAATTAGGAAGGGCCTCTTATTTTTCCATTTTGAGGATAAACTGTCAAGGGAAGGTTTAATGAAAGTAAGAAAGCCAGAGCAACTGGTTCAACCTACCAATCATATCTTGGAGGCCAGAACCAATTTACATGTTTATAGGATAAGCTTAATGTATAAATCAATGTGTGGGCTACCATGATGTTCTAAGACATCAAATCATCGATCGGTGGACCCCCTAGTGTTCTCCTTGGATCCCAAAAGTTTGGCTGATAGAAAACTCAAGTAGGCGAGACCAATGTTCAAAAAATCAGTATCGCGTTACGTATTGCATTATTGGGATATGGATACGTATCAGTTATCACATGGGATATATCGGTTGTATCGTGTAATGTATCGCTATTGTTGGAAACATGGGGAAATTGATCGAATTTTTCAATGAAACTTCGGTGATTGTTAAAAAAGACATCAATACACATTTATAAATTAAAACATTACAAAAAACAAGTAAACATAATAGGTTTTCTTGTATTGGGGTCCTAATCTATGCGTTGTCTAACTGAATTGATGCAAGTATATTCAATGTCTATTCATATAATTATAAATGTAAGAAGACGTGTGGAAACACAAGCAATACACTCAAAAGCAAAAGAAGAATCACTAGATTAGGTTACATACATATTTGATTTGATGTTTGGACACAGATTGCAAATGATTTGCAAGAAATTAGGAAATTTTGATTTTTTTTTTTTTCAATTTTCCGCAACTCGACCCATCTCCTCCAAATCTCGAAATTGAAGCTCCCAATCCATGATTTTTCATGTTTTGCATGAAAAATCATAGATTTGTAACAATTTGATACTAATTTAACATGATTTACAAAAAAAATAAAAGGACTGAAATTTGAAAATGCTCACCAGATCGAACATGCGGGATATATCGCACTACTTGTGCATTTCGTATCGCACTGGTGGGATACAAGATATATCATGGGATATATCGGCCGATACCGTCGATATTTAAAACACTAGGCGAGACAATGTACAATCATGCGTAAAACCTCTAAAATCACGTGTTGTGGGCCAGCTGAGTTTTGGAATGGCCTGATTTATTAGGTGTATTCATCCTGGTTGGATGCATCTTCTAAATGGATTAGATGGCATATGTAAAAAACATTAGGCCCAACGTACAATCTGGGAGGTTTTTAATGGTGGGAGTCTCCATCCCAGTGTTCACCTTTGGTGTCGCCCACCTGAGTTTTGGATCGCCTAGATCTTTAGGCACCAAGGAGAGATTTAGGGGTGCCACTAGCAGGTTTTTTCGGAAAACTCCATCTATTCTGGTGTGGATGGTAGGCAGGCCTATATTTCTTGGTTTCAATAGGACTCCTTACGAGCGTTGTTTCTATCTACTATTATCTAAAAATAATCAAGTTATTAATGATTGGATAAAACCAAGAAATAACCCCTCACATGCGAAATTATAGAAGATCTGTGACTCGATTGGTGAAATGGTATCTCTCTCCAAAAAAAATGTGTTTTTTTTTTACCGACGCACTGAGAAAATATTTTGTTGCGAATGAACAAGATACTGAGGAATTGTCCATATGTAAGATCATAATTAATGATACGGGTCTTTTCCACATAAAAAGGGAATCTTTTGTTACAATAGAACCAGAAGTGATGTGCATGATTTAAGAATCGAAGTCGATTTGCTTATAAAAAGAAGGATTGGGTGTTATTAAAACATGACTGTAGGCCCCACATGTCTTTTGTATGCTAAGCTTATCCTAGAAATGCTTCTATTGGATCTCGCCTCCATATATTGCACTACTCACCTAGATTCTCAATTATACAGCAAGCATTGTCAGCAGTAGGATACATGTCATAAGCAGAGGCAGATTCCGATGGTCCCATTTGTTCCCAAGGACTTCTCTACAGTTCATCTCATCATATTGTTGTGTTAATGGTTTTGTGGTCACCATCTTCAATGGAAAAGGTTAATCAGATTCAGGTTACTCCCTTCCCCTGCGTCCCAGGCCTCCACATAATATGTAATGTGTTTTGCTGCTCATCTTACTCCACCTTTGAATCATGTACATCTACGGTACAGAGGTTTGAAATTCTCCTCTTCTTTTTTTTCATGGTTCAAAAAACATTGCAACACCTATTATAATGGTCGTTGGAATGGGGGGGCAAACTTCATGTTATGCAATACAAAACGTGTGTGAATAATGCCCTTTGTTTTCTCAATAACAAACAACGTATAATGGAACAATGGCCGTTTCTCACTGAAATGTTACAAATAAAATTAAGTGGAAAATCACACGTACCCCTTCATGGGTATGTCAGTCTGTGCCCAAAGCTTAAATGTCACATGGGCCAGTACTTTCATTGCTCTGTCCATTCTTTCATAGGTGGTTAGCATCATCTAACCAGACTCTTCCATGAACTAATAAGTAAGCCATGTTCTGGTTAATCGAATAGATTTTCAATACGATGATCTGATGAGGACATCACATCATGTACACCTTTGCGTACGTATCAAAGGAGGAGGTGAGCCGCCCAAAATTTCTCTGTGGTTAAGCGAGTATCCATGTTGAAGACCCATGTGCATGTGTGAGCATCTGGAAGACCCCACACTCGGAAAATTGTACATGAGTTGCTTTATGGAGCGAATTGGACCGTTGGATTGAGGTATGTGATGATCGGGCCGTTGGATCACATAGATTACATGATCGGGCCGTTAATAATCAACCATTCTCATAATCATAGACATATTTATGTTTTAGGATTTATTTTATGATTGATTTATGGTTTGGACACCTTATGAGTGGTTTTATTTTATTTTTCATTAGACTAAGATTATTTTGGTTAAAAGTCATTAAACAAGGTCTATTTTGTAATTTTTAAAGTCTTGGGACTATGTAGAGAGGGGGGGGGGGGGGGGGGGGGG
>JAJHSJ010002723.1:0-40657 GCA_021015155.1 Magnolia officinalis
ACTTGGCCCATTGATTTGGTCCATTTGAATCAACCCATTTGATTTAGCCATTTAAATCGGCCCATTTGATTTGGTCCATTTGTCGGCCCGATGTTATGCATATATGACCCATGAGTGAGGCCCAATGTGATGTATATGAGGCTGATTATTGAGGCGATTCCGACTGTCGAGACCGATTCCGATTGTCAAGGCTGATTCTGACTATCGAGGCCGATTCCGACTATCGAGGCCGATTTCGATTGTTAAGGCCGATTTCGATTACTATCAAGGCCGACTCCGATTATTGAGACCGATTCTGATTGTCGATGCCGACTCCGATTGCCAAGGACGGATATCGAGGCCGATTGTCGAGGCCCATTGTGATGTATATGCATCCCGTATTGAGGCCCATTCTGATGAGCATTCGGCCTCGGCTTGATGCATTTGAGGCCTATGTAATGTATTAAGGCCTATGTGATGAGGCCCATTATGGTGCATTTGAGGGTCAGTCGATGAAGCCCGTTGTGTTGTATATTAGGCCATGTGAGAGGCCCATCGTGATGTATATTAAACTTTTGAGTGAGACCATGGTGTTGTATATTAGGCCCTTTGTGAGACCATGGATCCACTATATGTTATGCTCTGTGTAGGCCATTCCTTGAAGGCAATGTTGGTTAAATGTCCACATTGTCGAGACCGATTGTCGATGCCGGTTATTGATACCGATTATGAGTATGTGACAGCATAACATCATGATACTTGCCCATACGCATCATCTGCATGTTTGTTATGAGATGTGGTTGACCATTGCATATGTTCATTGGTAGGTTGTTATGAGACTCCCTGATTGGCGGAGATTGTCTCACATGAGCGCACAGTATATGCAGGATTGATGCATGACTGGATTGTATGACTCATGCATCTGACATTGTGTGTTGTGATTACTGTACGCCCTAACGACATTAGGGCTGTAGCCTCCACAGGCATATCGTGGATGGCCAAATGGGACACCAGAAATATGTTATTAGCATCGGGCTACCATAAATGGCCCCGAGTGAAAATTCCTAAACCCTCTTGGTATCAGAGGATGCCCCAATGTCGAAACCAAGTGGATATATATGAGCACATGAGGGCCGTATACCAGTAGGTCGTGTCTCCCACTGTGTCGTGGTCGGCTGGGAGGGGGTATGGCCTTACCCGCATGAGGGAGTAAGCATAGCTAGGCTGAGTTTGACCAGCTCGTGAATGGGTCTACTATCGACATGCCGGATAGATATTGACTGATTATTGGTCAGGTGGATAGTGAGGTTTTTTCACTTACCCAGTTGTACGCTTGATGGGGCGGCAAGCTGGTATAGAGTGTACTAGACCTCGGTGATGATCCCAGAGATGAACAGTATTGATATGTGGGCTTATTGGGCAGGAGTTGCATACTCATTCATTCACTATCCACTCGGGCTGGTGGTGTGCAACTATTTGTTATGTGTGCCTTTGCAATGGCCAGGATTTCAGTTGGGGCGTGCGACTTACCTGAGATAAGGAGTTTAGCACATTGAGTCTGACTATCCAAATTTAGGTATGGGACTAGTTTGGATAGAAGTCCCTTGTGATGGACCCCATAGCTTACGATACTACGTACTATCATCTCAACTTCACACTCCAGCATGGTCATTCCATTCGCACCGCATATTTCATTGCATCCGCGACATATGGTATTTTGGGTTACTGTATTTCTGCATTTATATAGTTTAGATACGGCATCTGATATTTAGTTCTTTATGACTCCTCATTTGCATAGGTGATCTGTATTACGTCCTCCGATATTGTTTGACTCATGGACTTGTCAGTATTTTTGCTTTCTTTGATATCGTATGATTCTTGATCTTACCTGTATTTTCTAACATTGTATGATTATGATGTTGTATTTATATGCTTGGCACTTATCTTGCGCACACACTTTCACCACCCTCTAAGCTTTCTATAAGCTTATGCACAATAGATGCGTGTAGGTGATGTTAGGTTGCAGTAGCGTGGAGCTTGGAGCATGTAGCTGACTTTGGAGTTTTAATTTTAACATATGTATTTCCCTTTCAGCATTGTATTCAATGTTTATATTAGTGGATATGCGATGATGATGATGTTGCCTTTGTGAATTGGGTAAACTTGTGGTTAAGCCTCTTACGAGATAAATGCACATTGAAAAATCCTCATTGTAGGATCCCAGGATCGAAACCTGGCATATGGGCGCTGAGAGCCGAGAATGGGGTACTACGGAGGTTGTCGGTACCAGATTCGGCGATCGGGATTCTCGTGAATCCGATTTCCGGGTTTGGGGCGTGACATCTTGGCCTTTCACTTAAACTTCCTTCACCACGAGCAGATGAAGTTGGAGATAGAGGCAGAGTAGCGAGCATTCCTGTCACTTGATAATTTTTCTTCTTATAAAGGAAAGATGTCATAGTCTTCTTCCTTTGTACTCTAATCCCATGTACCTTCTTCATCGAATATAAGATCTCGACTTATAATCATTTTTTCCATTACTTGGGTTATACATGCAATTTGTAGCTTTGGAGCGAGCATCATAGCCAAGGAAGATGTGCTTTACACTCTTGTCATCTAGCTTGGATCTCTTTTGGTCGAGCACATGTGCATAAGCGATGTTTCTAAAAACCCGCAAATGTGAAACGCCTAGCTTTCTTCCACTCCATCCTTCTCGTGGGTGAACAATTCATCAAATAAACCACACAATCTATTGCTTCTGCCTAAAAAAGTTTAGAAATCTTTTTGCTCTTCAACATGCTTTGAGCAGTGTTAAGAATTGTTCTATTCTTTCTTTTAAACACCCCATTTTGTTGAGGTGTGTATGAGATCGTTAAAAGCAAGCGAATCCCATGTTCTTCACAATATGCTTCAAATTCTTTTGATGTGAATTCGTCTCATCTATCGGATCTCATTGCTTTAATATGTAATCCAGTTTCCCTTTCAACAAAAGCCTTTAATTTCTTTAAAGCACCAAAAATTTCAAACTTTTCTTTTAGAAAATAAACCCAAGTTTTTCGATTGAAATTATCAATAAAAATGAGGAAATAGTTATTCTTACCATGTGAGGAATGAGTGATTTTCCAAGACACATCCATATGATTGCGTTGAAATTGCTTTATGGCACTTCTTGATGCCTCTTTTGGCAAGCTTTTTTCTAAAATATTTGTCAAGTAGGCAACCTTCACAAAGTTGATCTGGGTGATCAACTAATGAAAAACCCTTTACCAACTTTTGCTTGGATAATAATTTTAGTCCTCCAAAATTTAAATGCCCAAATCTTAACTGCCAAAGCCATGACAGATCTTTCAAACAAGAATATAAACATCTTACAACATCACTTTGAATGTTCAATAAGAACATCATATTCTTTGACATGGCCACATTAGTGATTAAATTACTTCTTTGGTCTCTTATTAAAATAATACAATTTTTCGTATGAATATAATAGCCTTTTTCGAAGAGTTGCCCCAAGCTCAATATATTATTTTTCATATCTGACACATAATAAACATTAGAGATATATTAGTGATTTCTATTTCTCTAAGGGATTAGGATTTTACCTATCCATTTCACCGAAATTTTAAATGAGTCTTCAAATGTAACATGTCCTCTTGTTGATTCATCTAGCTCAATGAACATGCTCCTTATCCTATAGATGTAATTGCTTGCCCTGGTATCAAGATACCACGTGTTTTGCTCTCAACTTTCATAGCCTTTATAAGCCAACAATATGGTTAACTCTTCATTTTCATTACTTTCAACATGATTAATTTTCTCTTCAACACGGTTAGTACAACTTTTACATTTCGAAGCATAGTAGCCATACTTTTTACAACCAAAATATTGAACTCGAGATTCGTCTTGAAATCTTTCATACATTGGCCTTGTAAAATTTTCTCTTCCACATCCTCTTGTAGGATGAGAATTCTGATTTCTTTCTTCAAAGTTGTAGATGTGTCCTCCTCTTCCTTTTCTTCGACCACAGCCTCGTCCTTGACCTCATTGGCCTTTAAAATCTTCTTGGTCATCCTTCAATGTGAGCTTTATTTGAAGTAATTTCTCTAACGATTCTTGCTTCTTCTTGTTAATTCTTTCTTCATGAGCTTGTAAAGATCCCATGAGTTGATCAATGGTCATGGAATCCGAATGTTTTGATTCTTAAATGGCCACAACAACATAATTAAACTTTAAATATAAAGATCATAAGATTTTCTCCACCACATAAATTTCTTCCAAAGTTTCACCATTTCTTCGTAATTGATTTAAAATAGCTAATACTCTTAAAAAGTAATTCGAAATTAATTTTGACTCATTCATATGTGTTGAGGGTCAAATATTGTATATCAGACCCTACTTATTCCCTGGATTTACGAACGTTGTACTGGTTAACGGTCCGATTTAGTAGTAATTGTGATGAAGGGTATATTTACGAGCTTAGATGGAAATATGGTGTTAAAAGCATGGATTTAAGGCTTGGGCATCACCAAGGCATTGGATGGGACTTCATGGGACCAAGATCAAGGATTTACACGCCGGAGATCAAGGAAAATCCAGCCACTCACGATGAAGAGGCCCGAAAATGATCCAGAATGTAAGATCACAGGGTTTCCGCCATCCATTCGGCCTGAAACTTCATACATGAGATAGAGGCCATATATTAACCGTACATATTAAATTTCAGCCGTCGGATCCTCCTGGAAGTGGCCTAACGGGCAGATCAGCCCACAAAACTCTGATTTTGGGCCCATCTGATATCTGGATATTCTTAAAAACTGGTCTCAACGAGTTAAATGAACTGACAATATGAATGGACGGAGCGGATTTCTTACATACATCAAGTGGGACCCACATGTATACTGAGTGTACATAAGGTGCACGTGCACCAGCCGTGCACCCTTACAGCCAAAGTCGGTCAGCTAACGCTGACCGACTGCGTCTTCTCTAATCCAAAAAACGCAACAGCGTTTTCGCTGTCGTCCGCCAGTCCTTCTTAGTGGGGCCCACTCGCCACCTGCAGTGATGATCTGAACCGTCCATTGTATCAAGAGGGTGGGCGTGAACATCGCCTAGGTGGCGTAATCTCGGAAGATAATGGAGAGTGGATTTCAGCTGTTAAAACGGATGATTAACGGTGGAACGAAAGAATCAGTGGGCCTAGGCGGAATTCAATATGAAACCAGTCAATTCTTACTGGTTTTTCGCCAGCATTTCAGTAGACGGAGTGGATTTCATTGAAAACATCAATGCGGACACCACCGACCATCACAGCGCGCGAGCAAAGGCTCTGTTCGCGCGTCCGCGCAATCCGGCAGTCGTGGGCCCCACTACGTTCATGCAGATCGTCAGATCGATGATCCAATCCGTCCAACGGATTCATTGAAGGGTTCTGACGCTAACCATGGAGCCAAATCAGAAGTTTGGGATGATTGTTTGCCCCAAAACTCAATCCAACGCAGGTCTGTCTTGCGGTTTCCTCTGTTGCTGCGTAAACTACTCCTCACCGCCTCTTGTGCGGAAATTCCCTACCTTCTCCACCGTTTTTCTGCGGCTATAAATAGAAGAGAGAAGAGGGAGCTTTGGGGCATCTTCGACTGGACGTGGAGCACGAGAGGAGAGACAGGGAGGAGTTTTGTCTTCTTTTCTTTTTTCTTTTATTTATTTATTTATTTTTTTATTTGTTTGAGAGATGGTCCATCTATGACGGGCTAAACCTCTTAGCTAGGGCTAAGAGGTGAAGCTTGTAGCATGATGGGAGACACTACTTTATGTCTTTTATTTATACTGAATTGAGGTTGATTTTAGTTTAATTAAAGGAATACTTTTAGTCTTCAATGATTGGTTGGTAATTAGTTTAATTCTGTTGTTTACCATCGTCTCTTGGGCATGGTGTGGTGATGGAATCCATTCTAATTCATATACCCTTCATCTCTTGAAAACTATATCAATGGCAGTTCAGTTGATTTCATGAATCAAGAGTAGTTCTCCCTGATCTCTACAAGTGGATCCTCTGAATCCCTAGTTTCCTTCCTCTGAATTTCTTAAAGTTTTAGATTAATTATTTCACAATTATTTCTCAATTGTTATTTGATTTAGAATTCATCTTAGTCTAGTTCTAGTTCTAGTTAGTTTCAGACTACGTACAGGTTTCAGTCCCTGTGGATTCGACCTCGGTCTTACCGAGATTATTACTACATCACAACCCTATACTTGGGGAGTGAACAAGTTTTTGGCACCGTTGCCGGGGATTGACGGCTACGTAATTTAAAATTAGTTGGTTTTAGAATTAGATTAAGATTAGGATTTTACTAACTTTTGTTTTAGATTTTTTTTATTTTTATTTGATTTCTAGAACTATCCTGTTTCCTCTTTTGTAGGATTCTTAGATAGAAACTTCTAAATTGGTAATCCCTTCCTAATTTTTCTACTTTTTCTTTTTCTAGAATTAGGATTTTAGTTTTAGAAATTTTCTTATTCTAGGTTTCCTTTTTAGAAACTAATTTTTTTATTTCTATCTTAGAATTTTCTAACTTTAAAATTTTTATTTTTAGGAACTAATTTCTTTTGTTTTGTTTTGCAGGATCTTAACATAGGAATTTCTAATCTGGTAACGTCGTTCTAACTTCCCCTCCTTTTACTTTCCATGCTGCTGTAGGATTTTTATTTTATTCTTAGGATTAGATTCAGAATTAGGGTTTTACTATGCAAGAGTTGGAACGTATATATGCTGAGATAGCTAAGGAATCTTGGGAAAGTTTTTTGATGTATGATGATAATAATGGAAAACAGCCTATGCCTCAAATATTTTCTGAAAGTTACTTCAACCAATCGAAACATGATGCTCCACCGATTAAGAAGTCCTTGGGTGATTATCTACGGGAAAATAATTGCATTCCACGAGTTAAGAAAACAGTACGTGATTATTGGAATGATAACGCGTATCAACTCCCGACCGATGACCCGTATGACTATAACCAGTGGAACCATCAAAACTGGGAAGATGAAGCAACAACATGTAATGATTATTCTCTTGGATACCCTACCATTGAGAACCAACCAGAAACGATCCAAGAGGATTCATGTTTTAATCTAGAACAATTCAACCAGCATGTTGCGAAAATGATGAAATCATTAGAAGTACTCAATTCGCGCCTTGAAAGGATAGAGGAAGCTCGCTCATCCCAACTACAATCCAATTCAGAAATACAATGCAAGGAAAGTGATCATCACTCGCTTTTGACAAAATCTGGAATTTGGAATGAGGAGTTGGATTCCATTAATGAGCATACGGTTCAACTCTCCGATGAGTCGATCTCACTGACTGTTCAAAACAATGATGGAGATACATGGGTGTCTTTCAAATACAGTGATGATGACACACTTTCCTTACATGATACACAGGATCTCAATGATGAGGTTGAGGTTAGTTTATTCGAACCTCAACCGAATTTAGAATGTAAGGAAAGCGATCCCATCTCAAGTGTGTACTGCACTGAATTGGAAGCTGAGAAGTATTGGGATGAGATTCATGAGAGCACAACCCAAATTCCCCTGGAATCAATCTCAAGTATGGTCCAGGTCAATGCTCAAGAAGCACACGAAGTGATCGGTCATACTAAGCTACTCCATTCACCTAACATATCTGATTTAAAAATGGAAGATGAGCTCATTAGAACCGACCCTTCCAACTTCTGTGAGATATATTTGGACCACTCTCTTGAATTGAATGATAATGTGATTCGGGAGAAGGACGAGCTACTCGCTACGACTCTGGAATTTGAAACCACTCAATTGAGACCACCACCTGAGCTGTACACGTTGGACAGTTCAACGCCTCGATTGAGTAGTTTCAATGAACAAAGTGATCCTATCGATGCTTCCCCTATTGATCTTCAATATATCTGTGCAGGGCTGGAGCAAGAGAGCATATCTTCACATACTTTTAAGGGCGAGGGAGTCCTTGAGCATCTCATTACAGACTTCAATGAGGAAAATAAGTCACTCTCAGTTGAAATTTCCGACTCTTTTGATAATTGCTTGGCACACTTTGCAGACTCAAATGATCCCATGATAAGAGACATAGAGAATGCCTTGCAAGACGATATCTCGGTAGTCATCATTGACCGAGAGAACCCTTACTCTGAAGCCCCTCCCTCCCCAGATCCTCACTATTTACCATTAAGGGAGGAGGAGCTGAAAATTGAACCGAAGTCTGCTACATCGGAATATGTTGAGACTACACCACTTCTTGAAAATTTTTCTCAATTTGATCTACTTGTAGTCTCTGATTCACCATGGGATACTAACTTCGAAACTTTTTCTGACACAGGTGAATCATATATACTTTGGACACCTCAAGCGAACCAACGTCAAATTTTTGATGAGGTACATAAGTTTTTCTGGAAAATCATGCTTCAGGGCATCAAAGCCTATTGCAAAAAGGGCTTTTGGATGATCCTGTTAAGTAACCTACTGAGAAATTTATCACGGTACTGGCCAAAAGAGGAACCTTGCGGCATGACTGAGTAGTTTTTCCCTGCTTTCTTAGGACTAGGGTAGTTTCCTTTATGCTGTTTTAGGATAGACAATAAACTTAGCGCTCCTGGGAGGCAACCCAGCTTTTCATTCCATTTAATTTTCCTAGTTAGTTAGTTCAATGTTTGTGGGTAACATTACTGCAAACCCTCACGAGACTACAACTCGTCCACTAGGGGCAACCTAGGGGTTTAAAGGCTTGTTGCATACGCTAAATGTGATCGAGAGCACCTGCGAAAGTGGTATAGGTAGGATTTTATTCTATTATTATTTTTTTTTTAATTTTTGTGTTGCTTTCTCTCTCGTGCTGACCGGCGTCCATACTGCAATCTCTTGGAAAGTGTCTCTCGATTCGTCATCCAGGTACTATCTTCCCATCACTTCTCATTTACTTTCGTTGTCCCATGTGCATAGCATGCTTATACCTTTTACATTGAGGACAATGTAGATTTTAGGTTGGGGGTGGGAGATTAGGTAACCTAATCAGTGTTTTCTTCGTCTTGAGTAAAAATCGTGAATATTTTTAAATTTTTTCTGGACTTTCTGGTGAATTCGAAGTGATTTGACGACCATCTTTGATTTAGAATTACAGGATATGGAATGTTAGTGATTTACTACTCTTGGATTCAGTTGTCCGTTAGATTTCATAGTTAAGTTTGAATTATTAATCCATGAGTAGAAGTTGTAAACATTGATTGAGTCATGATTTCACATGTCACATCTCGCTTACACATTGAGGTTTCAGTTTAATATTGAAGGATTAACTTGGTAATCACTAAACATGGAAGGAACTAGCCTGAAAAATTGCCCGTCATGATCAATTGAAGAAAAAGAAAATACCCAGTTACAAGATAGCTGCCTGCGGAAAGGGTTGGGTGAACAAACTTCACCATAGGTTTGCTCCCTATAAGTGAAATTTGATTCCTCATGGTTGATAATTGAAAAAGTTAGGCGACCGGTTTTCACCATGGGTTTGCTCCCTATAGGTGATGATTTGATTCACCTTCTTGGCATTTCTTTCAATGAAAATAATCAAAAGATGTTAGAATGAAAAGTTGATCTTTGAGGCAAGCTTTGGTTATAATGAATTCTCTTGTTGGGTACCAACGATATCCTGAAATTAAGAATTGAATATTAATGTTGAAAGTTGGGATTACACTTTACACCTGTGGAACTCAATGTTTAGGATTATTCTAATTAAGGGACTAATACTTTGAACTTGGTTATGAAGTTTACCGTGTGTTTGAGTCTAGGAGAGAGCAAGACCCAACATTCATGAATTGTTGAATTCTAAATATCTGGATTGTTTTCTAAAATCACTCGAGTTCATAGAAATTCTCCTGTAATTCTCAATTTATTTTTCGCATACTTTGCTCGGGACTAGCAAAATGCTGGTTGGGGGTTGTGTTGAGGGTCAAATATTGTATATCAGACCCTACTTATTCCCTGGATTTACGAACGTTGTACTGGTTAACGGTCCGATTTAGTAGTAATTGTGATGCAGGGTATATTTACGAGCTTAGATGGAAATATGGTGTTAAAAGCGTGGATTTAAGGCTTGGGCATCACCAAGGCATTGGATGGGACTCCATGGGACCAAGATCAAGGATTTACACGCCGGAGATCAAGGAAAATCCAGCCACTCACGATGAAGAGGCCCGAAAATGATCCAGAATGCAAGATCACAGGGTTTCCGCCATCCATTCGGCCTGAAACTTCATACATGAGATAGAGGCCATATATTAACCGTACATATTAAATTTCAGCCGTCGGATCCTCCTGGAAGTGGCCTAACGGGCAGATCAGCCCACAAAACTCTGATTTTGGGCCCATCTGATATCTGGATATTCTTAAAAACTGGTCTCAACGAGTTAAATGAACTGACAATATGAATGGACGGAGCGGATTTCTTACATACATCAAGTGGGACCCACATGTATACTGAGTGTACATAAGGTGCACGTGCACCAGCCGTGCACCCTTACAGCCAAAGTCGGTCAGCTAACGCTGACCGACTGCGTCTTCTCTAATCCAAAAAACACAACAGCGTTTTCGCTGTCGTCCGCCAGTCCTTCTTAGTGGGGCCCACTCGCCACCTGCAGTGATGATCTGAACCGTCCATTGTATCAAGAGGGTGGGCGTGAACATCGCCTAGGTGGCATAATCTCGGAAGATAATGGAGAGTGGATTTCAGTTGTTAAAACGGATGATTAACGGTGGAACGAAAGAATCAGTGGGCCTAGGCGGAATTCAATATGAAACCAGTCAATTCTTACTGGTTTTTCGCCAGCATTTCAGTAGACGGAGTGGATTTCATTGAAAACATCAATGCGGACACCACCGACCATCACAGCGCGCGAGCAAAGGCTCTGTTCGCGCGTCCGCGCAATCCGGCAGCCGTGGGCCCCACTACGTTCATGCAGATCGTCAGATCGATGATCCAATCCGTCCAACGGATTCATTGAAGGGTTCTGACGCTAACCATGGAGCCAAATCAGAAGTTTGGGATGATTGTTTGCCCCAAAACTCAATCCAACGCAGGTCTGTCTTGTGGTTTCCTCTGTTGCTGCGTCTGTTGCTGCGTAAACTACTCCTCACCGCCTCTTGTGCGGAAATTCCCTACCTTCTCCACCGTTTTTCTGCGGCTATAAATAGAAGAGAGAAGAGGGAGCTTTGGGGCATCTTCGACTGGACGTGGAGCACGAGAGGAGAGACAGGGAGGAGTTTTGTCTTCTTTTCTTTTTTCTTTTATTTATTTATTTATTTTTTTATATTTGTTTGAGAGATGGTCCATCTATGACGGGCTAAACCTCTTAGCTAGGGCTAAGAGGTGAAGCTTGTAGCATGATGGGAGACACTACTTTATGTCTTTTATTTATACTGAATTGAGGTTGATTTTAGTTTAATTAAAGGAATACTTTTAGTCTTCAATGATTGGTTGGTAATTAGTTTAATTCTGTTGTTTACCATCGTCTCTTGGGCATGGTGTGGTGATGGAATCCATTCTAATTCATATACCCTTCATCTCTTGAAAACTATATCAATGGCAGTTCAGTTGATTTCATGAATCAAGAGTAGTTCTCCCTGATCTCTACAAGTGGATCCTCTGAATCCCTAGTTTCCTTCCTCTGAATTTCTTAAAGTTTTAGATTAATTATTTCACAATTATTTCTCAATTGTTATTTGATTTAGAATTCATCTTAGTCTAGTTCCAGTTCTAGTTAGTTTCAGACTACGTACAGGTTTCAGTCCCTGTGGATTCGACCTCGGTCTTACCGAGATTATTACTACATCACAACCCTATACTTGGGGAGTGAACAATATGCAAAGATTCAAACTCACCTCTAAGAGTTTAGAGACGTACCTTCTTCACTTTATCAACCCCTTTGAATGAGTTTTGTAAGATGGTCCATGCTTACTTTGTGGTGGTAGCACATACGATCTTCTCAAAAGCAGTCTCATCCATTCCTTAATAGATGAGGAAAATAGTCCTCTTGTCTCTCTTTCTTGCATCTTGTAGAGTTTCTGTTTGATTTCAGGAAAACTTGGCTTCATCTTGTAGCTCAATGTTCCATTTTTCAATGATTTCCCATACATTCTGAGAGTCAAGTCTAACGTCTCGGAAAAATCCGTACAAAGACCCAAGTACCACCTCAGGTAGAAAGACCTCAGGACCGTATCCTATAGTAATTTAAATGGAAATTAATTAAGTACTAAACTGAATTAATCGATGGATTTAGCTCAGACCACCATTTACACAAACACCAAGACCCGAAACCATTAATACCGCTAATTCAACACTACTTAAAAACCTAGGAGAAATCCCGTGAGCCTGTCGCTCTCGCGTGTACATTAAAACTCTGTATCAGACCTGGACCGCACGTTGAAAGTCTGATGACAGCAAACTATAAGATTATGACCATCTTATTGGGCTTGACAACCATCGCGGGAATCGAGCCCAGATGGTGTCTAGAAACACATAACTTGAGCCTTTAATAAAGTGTGTGAGAAACGCGAATATCTTTGGAAAATGTAATGAAACTTAAGTAAATTGGGTCATTCGCTTATGCGGGAAATTGAGAATTTCAAACTGTCAGTTTCTGACCAAACTTCACCCATAAGAAAAGGAAATTTCCCTGCGCATATCCGTATACTCGTGGCCCCGACGAGTAAGAACGACCGTTGATCTGACACAGATCCTCCACGGTCGATCTGCTTAACCGATCGCACTGAAACCACATCCTGGCTTAGATTTGTTGTTAGGGAACTTACCCTATGACATAGGTGAGTAGTGGGCCTTCCTATGAGCCCTGTTTATCGAAAACAATCGCCCTTTGAATATAACCTAATTATACCATGGCCCTGGGGCCATTTGCATCACTTCTGGGCCTATATATAGCCCTTAAACCACCCCATCTCTCTCCCATATGAATTTCTCTAAACCCTAGGAGAGAGAAGAGAGAAAAGTAGAGAAAAAAGGAAGGACATAAGAGAAATCTTTGGGATTGTTGCAGTGGTTCTCTATCACTACTCCACGTGCTGATTCACCTCCCCACTTCGCTACACAATCATTTTTTGCTATGATTTGGATAAGAAAACCTAACCCTAGTAGCGTTGTAAAGATCCAGATTGAGTAATCGACAAACTATCTAACCTATTTCATGATTTAGGTACCCGTCGTTCCATTTTCGGGAACGTAGAATTCGAACCGCGTCCGAATCGAGTATTCTGACGAAAGGTGCGGACTATAAACATTTAGGTTATGGTTTTAAATGCTTTCAATGTTAGCTAATGATTTATGTCTAACTTGATTACTATAATATCGTCTTAGATACACTGTTTTCGATACAATATACATGTGTGAACTAGGTTGAACAAAGTATGCGTCTCACGTGTCTATTGAAATGTTTGAATGAACATGAAAATCTGATTTGTGTTTGACATGCTTACGAATTTAGGATTCATCGTTGTTATATGCATGCTGACCTCTTTGTGTATGGATTTACTAAAATATGCGTTGTAACTAACCTAGTCTATACATTTGATAAAGTGTAACTTAAGTGTTTGATAAATTGTCTGAATGAGAAATTGTTAATGAATTGTATTTATTAAAAGTATTAAGATAGGATTCTAAATTACCTTGTTTATATGTATAGTTCCTTTCATGTAACCATATCTACCGCTACGCGATTTATGGATGAAATGCAAGTGTTTCGTGACATGTTCAATGTGTTTGATGAAATGCTCAAATGAGAGATTTATTTGGATTGTTTGTTAAATGCTGGTATAATTATTACATGTGTCTACCTATTGCATCTGAGTAAGATTGAGGCTACAACATAGTCCAGGCAATCGGTAACAGTCCATGTACAGGTGGTTAATTAGTCTCACCATATTGGGTAACTCGACGAATCCAGGTCGCATGACAATTGTTGACAGTGGTTAGGCCACAATGGGTGCTTATGTGCTCCATGTCGATTAAGTCAGCATGTGCTCGTACCAATTGAACTTACCAAATAAACCGATTGGCCTATTGTGTGTTTACCATGTATGGACATCACCGCTTTAATCTAAGGTATCACTTACCAATTTAAAAGCCCATTTTAACCATGGTACCACGATTCCCTAAGACTCATGAGTAGGGCATGGTAGTATAGGACATCGTGGTCGAGCTGTCGGCCTACGCTGGGGTGACGAGCCTCCCCATAGTGAGCAGTGAGCAGCCCAGACTCATGAGCCAGGCATGGTGGTATGGGACACCGTGTTCGAGCTGTCAGTCTATGCCGAGGTGATTAGCCACCCCGTAGTGACCACGAGTATAAACTTTAAATTTGCCTATCGATTGCCTTTCATTAGGAGTGATGCCCTACAACTTGCCTATCATATGTGATTAACTAGGATTGACGACCCTAGATGGATCCTTTAGTTTCGGTTAATGATATAAAGGGAGGTACCTTAGCTTCCCGAACCTGCTGTATGAATAAGCTTAATTAAGTACTCGGCTAACACGACCATGCATCGCATTGCATTAGTTAGGATGTGCTTTTGGCGAGGAAGGTGCACTTTAGGGAGTGTTGTCATATGCGAACTTGGTTGTAGGAGTCGCTTGTGAGGGCGCTTTGTGCGAGGGAATACATCATTACTTGCACGCCGTTCTTGCATTAACGAGAGTAACTAGGAAGTGATTGTTGTATTGCTTTATCATTACTGCTTGATTGACTTATTAACATGTTAACCTTTGCCTTATAGTACCACTAAGTTGATCACTCACTCTCACCCTGGGACGGTGTTTTGAAACACCATCCAAACTCTGTTGTAGATGCAGGTGATGGGGAAGTCTATGCAACGGAGTTGGACTTCATAGATGAGGAGGAAGAATTCTCCTACGTTCAGCTCTCGGGCGGGTCTATGTAGACCTCGTGCCAATTCGACAGGATTACAGGGACATATGGATTAGTTGGACACTTTACATTTTGATATTTTGTCAGTTTTGAAACAATACATGTATATATTCATCCCTGTAACATACTCATACTATGGAGGTTGTGAAACACTTATATACTTAAATACATATGTTTCAGTCTTCCGCTTGCTTAACTTAATTATATCTGGAGTATGATATACTCTTTTGGTATAATTCCACTCATGTTCAACTCATTAATATGGACGAAATCTGAACATCATTATTCATGTTACATAAGCGATGTACTGGATCTCAGGAGTAGAACTTTGGTCGACTCTCGAAATCCGAGGCGTTACATCAAGCAACGCCTTCATTTGGATACACCAATTCTCATAGTTGTCTTTGGTGAGTCGAGGAACTTGTAACATAATCTCATTCTCCATATATGAACCTTTAGCTTTGATACCACTGTGTTGCATGTGAAGAGGCCTTTGACACTCTTGAATTCCTACAGAAGCTAAAAGTGGGACAAGAGGAAGAAGGACTTGGAGGTGGAAAAAACCTCACTTTTATTGGATATTCTTCACTTGTTGTGTTAAAATGAAAACCCCCTACATGTATATATATAGGCCATTGGAGTCCTTTTACACATTTCTTTACATTTAATGAGATTCCACCTACCTTAACTAGTTATGTCATTTTCCATTCGAATTTAAACCATGAAGTTTTTAAGTGGCTTTCTTGAAACTTCTATTCTTAGACTATTAGTTTACCATACTATAACAACTATAAAAAAATTATGTTTATTCCTTAGTAGACATGAGGCTAATCGGAGGGCAAAAAATATGCACTGAATGTGGACCATTGTCAATATTCTAACAATTTCATTTTCAGACAGATCGAAAGGACGGGAGCGCACCTCCTATGACATTGTCATATCAACACAAACACTTTACAACTTTAAGTGAACACAAAAAGGAAAGGGTCATGCATATTATAAAAGCACCAAAAAACAAAACTATGCATACGATAACAAGAGGGCCACATGACACTACACTAACACAACAAGGAGAAAAAAGTCTAATGGCTGAAGCCACTACTCCACTGTAACTCCCCAAATCAGATAAGATTAAACTATAAGCTGACCATAATGAACACCAAGAGTGAAACAAATGAGCAAGCACCAACTGCAAGACCAATCCCAAAAATGTCCTCAAACTAGTCAATGCCTGGCCTAAAGGGCCATCTCCATAAAGCTGGGAGAACTTCATGAATTTAAACCTGCACCCAAAGAAAGATCATTAAATAGCTCAAAGCCCTCCAAAGACACCACAATAGAACTAACCCTGTCTGGAGAGCCCGATGGCTGACTACACAAAAACAGAAGTTGGTCGGAAAGAATATCCCTAGGAGAGAAAAAACACAATAGATTTCACTTACAACATACAGACCACCAAGCACATTTGGCCTAGAGGTGGATTGCATCCTACCCCAACCATCTCTAGCTAGAAACGGGCAACCCACCTTGATGTATCTATAGGGTTGTACATCGAGCCGAGTCGAATCGAGGTGGGCCAAGCTTGGCTTGACTCGTCCGTGCTCTCCTCGAGCTCGAGCTCGACCTCGAGCTTATCATTAGAGCTTGGCTTGTTTGCCAAACCTTTTGAGTCAAGCTTGAGGTGAGCTAGTGGATCGAGTAGAGGCGAGCTTACCTCGAATCGATTCGAGCCTGCTCCCAACCCAACCCAACCCAACCTAGTACCCAACCTGCACTTGACTCAACCTAGCAACCCGATCCAACCCACACCCGATTCAATCCAGCCACCCGATCGAACTCCCGAATCAAATATTCAATTAATAATATATATATATATATATATTAGATAAAGTCATAGAGGTACCTTGTTGTTGGTGCTGAGAGAGAGAGAGAGAGATAGAGAGAATGAGAGAGAGCTCAGGCGAGAGGCTGAGTGCAGGCTGTACGGCAGAGATGAGTCGAGCAGATGCTGAGTTGAGCTTAGGTGAGTGGCCAAGTGGAAAGAGGAAAAGGGGAGAGAGAGAGGGAGAGAGAGAGAGAGACTGTGGAGCTCGGGTGCGGTGAGTTGGGTAAGCTCCCATGTATTGTTCTTATACAAAGAGTCCATCTCATCATCCATTATCGCCTTCCACTTTTCTACATGAAGCTCATCAAGAGTATCCTGAATAGTAGATGGGTCTCCCTCATCTGTAATGAGAGTATATGTGATATTAAAGTTGTCCTTGTATCTTTTCGATAGCCTACGATCTCGCAGCGGATTTCTCCTCACAGATGTCTGCTCCACCTGCTCCTGTACCTTTGTCTGCACATATATCTTTGCCTGAGTATCACCTATGTCAAATCTGAACGTCTATGACCAATCTTTCCGGTTCATTTTTCATCTCCTAATCATTCTTGTAGAATAGGGAGCTTTCGTTGAACCTGACGTCATGACTAGTAATGATTTTCTATGTGACCTTGTCGTATAACCTATAATATTTCACACCAACACCATAGCCAACAAAAATGTATGTTTTGACTCTATGTTCTAGTTTATCTCTCTCAACTGATGGTACATAAGAGTAAGCCTCTGTAACATCCCGAATTTTTGCCAACCTGGGATTAGACGTCCTTAGGCAATGGGTTGATCCTAAGACCTTATCAACTTGTCAAAACTCAATCCCACAGTCTAAAATCGCTCGTTAACCCATTTCCTTCACAAATCGCACCCTTCACCACCTTGTTCCTTAAATTTTTTAAGTACTTTCACCATAGACACTATCTTAAACTAGCTAAGTAGTATAACTTGGATCACTTTATATACAAACTACAAAGGACTAAGTACCACCTCAGACAAAAATCTTACAGGACTAAATCCTTTAGAAATTTGGCGAGATTTAGCTAGTGTTAAACTAGAGTGCCTGTGAAATTAGCACCAATCACTTTAAATACGATCTGCAAGACCCAAAACTTGTAGAATCATTGACGCTAGGTTACCCTACAATCTAGGATCAATCTCATTACCCGGCTGCTCTCGAGAGCATCTCGAAACTCCGTATCGGATCTGGACTGCACGTCGGAAGTCCGATTAACAGGAAGTTAAGGAACTAGGACCGCCTCGCTGGACTTGACAACCATCTCGGAAATCAAATCCAGATAGTGTCCCAGCGCTATTCGCTTGAGCTAGGAGTGAAGAGTGTGAGAAATGTGAAATTAATTCAAAATAAAATATCTTGAATAGTAATCTGGCACCTCTCGCTTGTGGATCAGTATTAAGCAACCAGACCGTCAGAATCAGACCAAATTACACCCTCGGATCAGGAGAAATTTCATACACATTTACATGTACTCGGAATCTCCGATCGAGATCCGCTGACCGTTGAACAGAAACTAGTCCGCCACGCGTGATCTGGAATCCCGACCGAAACGAAAACTTAATAGAACGTAGATCCAGCGTTAGTGTGCTTAAGTCTAACCTTTGGCTCAAGGAGGGCCGCCAAAAACCCTCTTTTGAGCTGAAACAATGCCAATTTGATTATAATGTAAGTATACCTTGAACATAAGTCTATTTCGGTTAGTTTTTAGGCTATATAAGGACCTTAACCCCTCTCTCATGGCAGCCATACGAATTTGAGGTTGAGAGAGAGAAAAGAGAGAGAAAGTGTGGGAGATGTGGGAGAATCTCCCTGCCACTCTTCCTTGCCGCTGTACGAGCTCCACCGCCTGATTCTCATCACTTTCCCGGTGTTTCCGGCGTCGTTTTTAGGTAAGAAACCCTAACCCTAATCTGTTTTAGAGTTGTAAGGGTTGTAGGTTATGAAATAACTAACCTATTTCATTTTATAGGTTACCAAACTGCTGTATACGAAAGCTTAGCAAACCTATCGACTTCGTTACGATTCTATGACAAAAGGTGCGGACTTTAGGTGTATAGGTTATGGTTTTCAACGCTTTCAATGTCAAATAATGATAGATTCATGATATGCATACAATTGCACATGTACAAAGTGCTGTCTGTTTTCCGTTTCGATTAAAGATGGAAAATATGGAATTCTACATACTCTAGGTATTTGTAAAAAGTACGGTACACGTATATTTTTTGGAAATGTGTTTGACATGTTTATTTGTTATATGGATATACGATATATGGATAAAATACTTATTTGGCAAAAGGATTCGCCTAAATACATGTTTTACTTATATACACTATGTATGTTCAAATTGCGTATTCTAGATAATACTGTATATGTATAAATTTTGGAGATGTATTTATCATGATTATTTGTTGTGGTAATATATTATACATGGATAAAATACTCGCTTGGCTAAAGGATAGCCCTAATACATGTTTTGCTAACATACACCATGTATGTTGTAATAGTGTATTCTAAGTGCTTGTGAAAATGAGTGAATGAGTATAGAATTCTCATTCGTGCTCGCCATGACTAAGTGTCATGGATTCATGATTGTTGTATTGGCAATACCCCTTTGACGAAAGGATTTGCCCTAAATCACGCCACGGCCAATATACACTATATATGCTAAAATGTGTGGCGCAAGTGTTTGTGGAAATGACTGAATGAATATGGAACTTGGATTCCTGCTTGCCATGACTATCCGTTGTGGGTGTACGCGTGTTATGATTGGGGCAACTCCCTAATGAAAGGATTTGGCCTAATGCCTTTGTGATCAACATATGTTATGTATGTTGATGTATGTCTTTTAAAGTGTTTCTTGAAATGTCTGAATGAGTAGTAGTTAGCAAATTGTAATGTATAAGGTGTTGAGATATGATTCTCAACTTCTTTTAACTATGTATATGTTTTCCTTGAATAGTTGTGTGATTTGGAATTGAATATGTACAAACTCATGCTTGTGTTGTGCTTCATAACATGCTCAACTGACTTTATGATTTTATCTATGTAATGCATATGTTTAAATTCATATTTACGTTGTATGATCCGTCATGGGTGATGGGGGAGTGGAGCAATGAGTGCGTGCAACAGCCCTGGCAGCCCTAAATGGATAATACCAGACCTTGATTGTATGAGTTGAATCTTGATCCACTACTGCTTTATCTATCTACACTTGATTGTGTTTGGGGCTATGATTATAGTCCAGACAATCGGTACCAGAATTGCATTCGTGGTTGTGATTCATTTGCCACGTGAGATGTGTTCGACGAACCCGAGTCGTACTTCGGTTGACGATAGTGGTTGGCCACGCGAAGTGCTTATGCACTTCATGTCGTTCAACTTGTTGTGCGCTCGAGCTAGCCGAGCTCGTCAAGTAACCCGATCTGTCTTATGTATGTTCACCATGTTTGGATGCTGCTGCTTGAACCTAGGGTACCAAACTTACCAGTGAAATCCCTTTTAACCATGGCACCTCGATCTGCTAAGACTCATGAGCCGGGCATGGTGGTATGGGACACCGTGGTCGAGCTGTCGGCCTATGCTGGGGCCACGTGCCTCCCCATAGTGACCATTGAGCAACCAAACTCGTGAGCTGAATACGGTGGTATGAGACACTGTATTCGAGCTGTCGACACTTACGGCGAGAGCCGAGTACGGTGAGACCTGTTTTCGTGCTGACGGACGACGAGTCCTCTGTAGTGTCTTCGAGTATACTCCAAGGTCTGTGATTGGTGACGAGCCCTTCACAGCAACTAGAGTATGAGTTGAGCCGAGTACGGTGAGACCTGCATTCGAGCTGACGGCCAGCGATTGAGCCGAGTACGGTGAAACCTGTACTCGAGCTGACGGTTAGCAATTGAGCCGCATACAGTGAGATCTGTATCCGTGCTGACGGGTGACAAGCCCTTTGCGATGCCTTTGCGATGCCTCTCGAACCATAATATCGTATGAGATTAACTAGGATTGACGACCCTAGGATGGATCATGTTTGGGAGTGATATAAGGGAGGTACCTTAGTTTTCCAATACTGCTGTTTGAAATGAACTAATAATTACTCGGTAATCATGCTCATCATTGCACTGCATGTGCCTGGTAGATGTGGAGCACTGAGGGATGGACGCATTCGCGAACGTAAGATGATGTCGCATGAGGGTGGTTTGGCAAGGGCATACTTCATGTCATTTCATACTTGCATTAAATAAGAGTAGTTAGAATTGTTTGATTGTACTTCTTTATCATTACTGCTTGACTGAGTTGATAATATGTTAACCTATGCTTTATTGTTCCACTGAGTTGATCACTCACTCCCACGTTACGGGACGGTGTTTGCAACACCAACCAGATTTGTTGAGTTTCAGGTGTTGGCGATGCTTATGAAGCAGAGCCGAACTACTACTATAATGTTGAGGAGGAGTTCTCCTACATGTAATCTCTGACAGGTCTATGAAGACCTGGTATTGTATTGACGGGGCTACGGTACTTGGGATAGGAGACATTACACTTCCTCACATTTGGTATATTTTAGAATTGTACTTGTAATTATTTAACCTGGTAATGTTATCACACTCTGGAGACTCATCATAGTTTATATATTTTATCTATCTATCACAGTCTTCCGCTTGCAAATTTTACTCTCTGGAGTATGATATGCTGTTTTGGCTTAATCTCACTCATGTTCAATGCATGAATACAGTCAACATTCAATCATCATTCATTTTGTTGCATAAGTGATGTTCTGGAGCTCGGGAGTTGAGTTTATGCTCGACCCCCGATTTTCAGGGCGTTACAAGATGGTATCAAAGCATGATTTGGATTAAATCGGACCTGGGTTATGGTCACACGACGCACTCTGACTTAGGAGGGAGCAACGAAACATAGAAACAGTCATAGGTATCCCGATTTCGCCATTTGGCGAAGTTCATCAAAAATGGGCGTTTTGATCGGGTTTGTACTCGATCCTGATCGCACGAGTCGATCCCAAATCACTTATAGGCCTTCTATAGATGATTCTAGATTACAATCATCTAGAATCACCCCAACCGTTGAAAATCGATAGAATACGGGATAAGAGTGATGAGGATAACTACTCCGAATCCTCGGAGCTTCTCTTAACTCCTCACAGAGACTTCTCAAACCCACGAGGAAAGAAAGCAGAAAGTAGAAATAAATTCTGATAAATTCGAAATTGATTAATGAATGACAAAAGGAAAATGAGTTCACAACCCTTTAAATAGGGATACCAAGTAATGGGAAGGAAATCAGAAACAAACTACAACTAAAACTCATAGAATTCACGACTTACTATAAGGTCATGATGTCTATTAGTGCGCAAGGTTTTCGGCCAAAAATAGTAAGTGTCCTATTTGGCTTCACCAAACCATTCTCCTAATTATTCCAAGCCCTTTCCACAATGGGCATAATTCCTAAAGCCCAACGGATGAAGAATAATCAAACTAAAACTACTATTTTTACTAAAACAAAATTGAAATAGAGAAAGGACCATCAATCGGAGGGTTTTCTAACAATTTCGGGCTGCGCAAGCCAGCATAGCAGGGTTGGTTGGCTCCATTAGCTCGTTCTACCCCAAATTCATAGTTTACGTCAGATAACTCTTTCCAGATTGCAAGATACGTCCGATTTGACCCGAACGACTCAAAACGGAGTCAGGGGCCACACGCGTCAATCCGGGGGTGAAACAAGTGGGCCCAGGCTGCATTTGGCACCTTGGGGGGATGGTGAACACCGCCCCATTGTGGCGGCGCGGCGCTGGCAAAAGCGGGCCGCGGTGGAACCGCGGTCACCGCAGTCGACCGCGGTCAGGTGGGCCTACTTAAGTTGGGCCGGGCCTGGTCATGGTCGGCCCGACCTCTACACACGTGTGGTGCTGCGATTTTGCGGGGGACCCCTATTTCATGTCGTTTTACCTATCTCTCTCTCAAACGCCCCTCCAAACCCCCTTTTCGCTTTTCGGTTGCTGTTTTCTCTCTCAAACCTCCACTCCAATCGTCCATTTCATTGTTTCCTGTCCAACCATACATCACTCCATCGTTTACAGCCCTACCTATCCTCCTACCCTCGTCATTCTCTCTCATTTGAGCTCCTACACCCCTCATTTGGAGCTCAAAAACGTGTAACCTCTCTACCCAACCCATCTCTCCACTTTCCTTTACAAATCCCTATTCTTTGGGCCTCTACAACCACTGTTGAGACCCAAGTTCGTGGAGAACCAAAAATTCCAGCCCCTTTTCTCCCTTTAGGGCCCGTTCGGCCAAACTGCATTAGGTCAGTTAGGTGGATAGAATGGTATAAGTAATAATAAATGTATGTGTAGGTATGGTCCCTAGATTGGGTGTATCCCATGTTTTCCGACACCATGTTTAGAATGTATGAAATAAAAAGTATATCCCGGGTTTTCCTCTTACACTTAGAAATTCCGATTCCTGGGATTTGGAAATCTCATCTCACACTTTCCACCACTAGACTCATTTTCCAAAGCTATAAAAATTAATCCCCACCCACCCTCCTACCAACCATGCCACTGCCAATCCCGAAGTCGGATTAGCAATGCAATTCCATTTAGTACAACTTAAGATCGCTGGCCAAGTAGGCCTTTGGAATTTGGACCTAGAGCGGTGCTCCTAGATTTCGACAGACCTGACAGTATAGGAAACCCAATAAATGAATAATGTGAGCCCTAGGACCTTCATAGCTAGTATAAACAGGTGTGTAGTGCTCAAGCGTAGTTAAATTCAAGTTCGGGCAACTCAATTCCACTTAGACAACTTTAACCCTAAGCGATAACCAATTTATTGTATTAGAAACCATCTAGCGTAAGTCAGCTTGATTAGGTTGGAGCGAGACCCCGTTCCTTCGTTAAATCCCCTTGGTACTCATAGGCTTCTTTAACAACTCTTAGGAAGCTTGTTTAACATAGAACCTATTCACGCCAGAGAAAACTTATAGATCCCTTGGATTTAATGTTAGGTCAAATCAACATAACCCTTAGAATTGCCTTCTCAAGGACTTAGTACAATCGGGAACACGGAGTAGAGAAACTACATATAAGCGAGGTACTCACGGTTTGAGTAGAATTCTCAATCCTGGTAGTGACCAATGAACCCTATGCTCTGATCAAGCAGAAGGTCGGGATCAACTAGGATTAAGAACTGATACGACAATTTTCTGTCCTAGCTAGGCAGAAGGTCCATGTATCCGGCTCGGACCCACTACACAACTTTCTTCCGTGTTGGCCGAACCACTTGCAACCAAAAGTCTATAACTTCGTCTTTGAAAAGTATTAGGAGTATATAGCCGATAGCGACTTTGTCTTTTAGGCCCCAGGAATTACCCAAATGGGCAACAAATAGTTAGGAATTAGGTCCTAAATTACACCTTGTTCCGATATACGGAGCAGGACATAAATCTTGAGCCTTGAGGGTGAAAATAAATTTTTAAGGGGGGTAGAACATGATGAGCCCAATCTAGTTAGGTCACCTAATACACCTCTTTGATCTGGGTGGCGCAGCGGAAACGTGGTGGACCCTACCCCACTGGCCCAGGATCGAAACGGTGCTCGATGAATACGAACATTATAGAAGCCCTAGCAAGTTCTACTATGAGAAACCGTTTTAGGATGATTTAGTAAGATTTGATTCACCTTTTCCTTGGACATAGATAATATCGAGGACTCTCTTAGACTAAGACCTAAAGGGCAACCTTAGAATAAACAATTTGAGCCTTTCAATGATGGACATTCCCTACTCTTAGAGAGTGATCGGACTACGGAGTTACTGAAATATACAAGTGCGAAGCATTCGCGGCTTGACCCAATTCTCAATCCTGGGCGACTGCCAACGGACTCATTGCTTAGCCGAGCAGAAGACCAGGATCCATCAGGATTAGGGAGGGATACGATGAGCCTTCTACCCTGGCAAGGTAGATGATCAATGTATCGGGATCAAGCCCACTACAAACGTCTCTCCGTGTTGGTCAAACATTGAAAACAGTTATCTTACTCTAAATTGCTGGGAATCGTCGTCAAGACTCCAAATAGGTACAGAAATAAATTGTAGCAAACCATCAGGGTATGAGAAATGGATAGAGAAATAAGTTTTAAGGGGGGTAGACTAAAATAAACCAGCTGGTATATACCCTACCACGCGTAGAAACTTGGAATCAATAAGTCTTAGACAAGTGAAATAATAGAAATCTTCCCTTATTACCCTTAGCCAATTTCGGGGACAAAATTTTGTTTTAAGGGGGGTAGATTGTAACATCCCGGATTTTTGCCAACCTGGGATTAGACGTCCTTAGGCAATGGGTCGATCCTAAGACCTTATCAACTTGTTAAAACTCAATCCCATAGTATAAAATCGCTTTAACCCATTTCCTTCACAAATCCCACCCTTCACCACCTTGTTCCTTAAATTTTTTAAGTACTTTCACCATAGACACTATCTTAAACTAGCTAAGTAGTATAACTTGGATCACTTTATATACAAACTACAAAGGACTAAGTACCACCTTAGATAGAAATCTTACAGGACTAAATCCTTTAGAAATTTGGCGAGATTTAGCTAGTGTTAAACTAGAGTGCCTGTGAAATTAGCACCAATCACTTTAAATACGATCTGCAAGACCCAAAACTTATAGAATCATTGACGCTAGGTTACCCTAAAATCTAGGATCAATCTCATTACCCGGCTGCTCTTGAGAGCATCTCAAAACTCCGTATCGGATCTGGATCGCACGTCGGAAGTCCGATTAACACGAAGTTAAGGAACTAGGATCGCCTCGCTGGGCTTGACAACCATCTCGGAAATCAAATCCAGATAGTGTCCCAGCGTTATTCGCTTGAGCTCGGAGTGAAGAATGTGAGAAATGTGAAATTAATTCAAAATAAAATATCTTGAATAGTAATCTGGCACCTCTCGCTTGCGGATCAGTATTAAGCAACCAGACCGTCAGAATCAGACCAAATTACACCCTCGGATCAGGAGAAATTTCATACACATTTACATGTACTCGGAATCTCCGATCAAGATCCGCTGACCGTTGAACTGAAACTGGTCCGCCACGCGTGATCTGGAATCCCGACCGAAACGAAAACTTAATAGAACGTAGATCCAGCGTTAGTGAGCTTAAGTCCGACCTTTGGCTCAAGGAGGGCCGCCAGAAACCCTCTTTTGAGATGAAACAATGCCGATTTGATTATAATGTAAGTACACGTTGAACATAAGTCTATTTCGGTTAGTTTTTAGGCTATATAAGGACCTTAACCCCTCTCTCATGGCAGCCATACGAATTTGAGGTTGAGAGAGAGAAAAGAGAGAGAAAGTGTGGGAGATGTGGGAGAATCTCCCTGTCACTCTTCCTTGCCGCTGTACGAGCTCCACCGCCTGATTCTCATCGCTTTCCCGGCGTTTCCGGCGTCGTTTTTAGGTAAGAAACCCTAACCCTAATCTGTTTTAGAGTTGTAAGGGTTGTAGGTTATGAAATAACTAACCTATTTCATTCTATAGGTTACCAAACTGCCGTATAGGAAAGCTTAGTAAACCTATCGACTTTGTTACGATTCTACGACAAAAGGTGCAGACTTTAGGTGTATAGGTTATGGTTTTCAACGCTTTCAATGTCAAATAATGATAGCTTCATGATCTGCATGCAATTGCACATGTACAAAGTGCTGTCTGTTTTCCGTTTCGATTAAAGATGAAAAATATGGAATTCTACATATTCTAGGTATTTGTAGAAAGTACGGTATACGTATATTTTTTGGAAATGTGTTTGACATGTTTATTTGTTATATGGATATACGATATATGGATAAAATACTTATTTGGCAAAAGGATTCGCCTAAATACATGTTTTACTTATATACACTATGTATGTTGAAATTGCGTATTCTAGAAAATACTGTATACGTATAAATTTTGGAGATGTATTTATCATGATTATTTGTTGTGGTAATATATTATACATGGATAAAATACTCGCTTGGCTAAAGGATAGCCCTAATACATGTTTTGCTAACATACACCATGTATGTTGTAATAGTGTATTCTAAGTGTTTGTGAAAATGACTGAATGAGTATAGAATTCTCATTCGTGCTCGCCATGACTAAGTGTCATGGATTCATGATTGTTGTATTGGCGATACCCCTTTGACGAAAGGATTTGCCCTAAATCACGCCACGACCAATATACACTATATATGCTAAAATGTGTGGCCCAAGTGTTTATGGAAATGACTGAATGAATATGGAACTTGGATTCCTGCTTGCCATGAGTATCTGTCGTGGGTGTACGCGTGTTATGATTGGGGCAACTCCCTAATGAAAGGATTTGGCCTAATGCCTATGTGATCAACATATGTTATGTATGTTGATGTATGTCTTTTAAAGTGTTTCTTGAAATGTTTGAATGAGTAGTAGTTAGCAAATTGTAATGTATGAGGGTGTTGAGATATGATTCTCAACTTCTTTTAACTATGTATATGTTTTCCTTGAATAGTTGTGTGATTTGGAATTGAATATGTACAAACTCATGCTTGTGTTGTGCTTCATAACATGCTCAACTGACTTTATGATTTTATCTATGTAATGCATATGTTTAAATTCATATTTACGTTGTATGATCCGTCATGGGTGATGGGGGAGTGGAGCAACGAGTGCGTGCAACAGCCCTGACAGCCCTAAACGGATAATACCAGACCTTGATTGTATGAGTTGAATCTTGATCCACTACTGCTTTATCTATCTGCACTTGATTGTGTTTGGGGCTATGATTATAGTCCAGACAATCGGTACCAGAATTGCATTCGTGGCTGTGATTCATTTGCCACGTGAGATGTGTTCGACGAACCCGAGTCGTACTTCAGTTGACGATAGTGGTTGGCCACGCGAAGTGCTTATGTACTTCATGTCGTTCAACTTGTTGTGCGCTCGAGCTAGCCGAGCTCGTCAAGTAACCCGATCTGTCTTATGTATGTTCACCATGTTTGGACGCTACTGCTTAAACCTAGGGTACCAAACTTACCAGTGAAATCCCTTTTAACCATGGTACCTCGATCCGCTAAGACTCATGAGTCGGGCATGGTGGTATGGGACACCGTGGTCGAGCTGTCGGCCTATGCTGGGGCCACGTGCCTCCCAATAGTGACCATTGAGCAACCAAACTCGTGAGCCGAATACGGTGGTATGGGACACTGTATTCGAGCTGTCGACACTTACGGCGAGAGCCGAGTACAGTGAGACTTGTTTTCGTGTTGATGGGCGACGAGTCCTCTGTAGTGTCTTCGAGTATACTCCAAAGTCTGTGATTGGCAACGAGCCCTTTACAGCAACTAGAGTATGAGTTGAGCCGAGTACGGTGAGACCTGTATTCGAGCTGACGGCCAGCGATTGAGCCGAATACGGTGAGACCTGTACTCGAGCTGACGGTCAACAATTGAGCCGCATACGGTGAGATCTGTATCCGTGCTGACGGGTGACGAGCCCTTTACGATGCCTTCGCGATGCCTCTCGAACCATAATACCGTATGAGATTAATTAGGATTGACGACCCTAGGATGGATCATGTTTGGGAATGATACAAGGGAGGTACCTTAGTTTCCCAATACTGCTGTTTGAAATGAACTAATAATTACTCGATAATCATGCTCATCATCGCACTGCATGTGCCTGGTAGATGTGGAGCACTGAGGGATGGACGCATTCGCGAACGTAAGATGATGTCGCATGAGGGTGATTTGGCAAGGGCATACATCACGTCATTTCATACTTGCATTAAATAAGAGTAGTTAGAATTGTTTGATTGTACTGCTTTATCATTACTGCTTGACTGAGTTGATAACATGTTAACCTATGCTTTATTGTTCCACTGAGTTGATCACTCACTCCCACGTTACGGGACGGTGTTTGCAACACCAACCAGATTTGTTGAGTTTCAGGTGTTGGCGATGCTTATGAAGCAGAGCCGAACTACTACTATGATGTTGAGGAGGAGTTCTCCTACATGTAATCTCTGAAGGTCTGTGAAGACCTGATATTGTATTGACGGGGCTACGGTACTTGGGATAGGAGACATTACACTTCCTCGCATTTGGTATATTTTAGAACTGTACTTGTAATTATTTAACCTGGTAATGTTATCACACTCTGGAGACTCATCATAGTTTATATATTTTATCTATCTATCACAGTCTTCGCTTGCAAATTTAACTGTCTCTGGAGTATGATATGCTGTTTTGGCTTAATCTCACTCATGTTCAATGCACGAATACAGTCAACATTCAATCATCATTCATTTTGTTGCATAAGTGATGTTCTGGAACTCGGGAGTTGAGTTTATGCTCGACCCCCGATTTTCAGGGCGTTACAGCCTCACAACCAAATATGAGCAATTTTGAGTAGTCAACCTTATGACCACTTCATACTTCCTATAGAATCTTACAATCAATTGATGTAAAAGGATACCGATTCATCAAATAGCATGCAATGTTAACAACCTTAGTCCACAAGTCCTTGCCCAACACAATATTACTAATCATGCACCGGGCTCTCTCCGAGAGTGTTTGATTCATTCGCTCAGCTACGCCATTTTGTTCAGGCATGTGACATACTGTGTTGTGCCTTATGATCCCCTAATCTTTGCAATATTCATTAAACTCGGTGGAAGTAAATCCACCAACATTATCAATCCTTAAAACTTTTGTTTTTCACTTTGATTGTTTTTCTACCATGACCTTCCATTGTTTTAATTTAGTGAAAACTTTGAATTTATGTTTCATGAAATAAACCTAAACTTTTCAAGAGTAGTTGTCAATAAATGTGACAAACCATAACGACCCTCGAATGGAAGCCATGACCGATGCCCCCATACATCAGAGTGCACATAATCAAGCACTCCCTTACATACTGTTTACCAGTTTTAAATGATAGCCTAGATTGTTTACTATATATACAGTGCTCGCATATATTTAAACCTGAATTATTAAAAATGAAATTAAACAACGATTGAAAAGTACCTTTATGTCCCGCTTGCTCATGTGGCCCAGATGAGCATGCCACATACATGCAAACGTGAAGTCCATAACAATCGTTGCCACTCTACCTATTGAAGTGCTCCTGATCAACCTTTAAAGGTTATAGTGCCTTTGTGCCCTAATAACCACGAGTGCCCCCTTCGATACTTTAAGGACACCATTAACACTAGTGAACTTGCACCATATTGCCTTGCGTGCATTGAGAGAAAACAAATTCCTTTTCATGTCAGGAACATGTCTAACCTCAGTTAAGGTACGCTCCATCTCATCAAAATCTTGATGTGCACCATCCCAACAGCCACAACATTGCAGGCATTGTCATTGCCCACAAACACCGGTCCACCATTGGACTCCTTGTAACTGGCAAACCAATTCCAATGAGGAGTCATGTGATACGAAGCCCCTATGTCAAAGATCTACTCGTCTCTATGATTATCTTTTAAGTGTCTGATCATAGACACTGACAACACATCACCTTCGCTTGTCTCTTCATCAAACGTGGCAATATTGGAGTCATTCGAAGAAGCTTCTGAGTTTTCTTTCTTCGCTTTAGGATTTATATAATCCTACTTCATGTGCCTTGTTATCCCACAATTCCAGCACTTTGACTTGCCCTTGCCCTTAGATTTGAATCTAAATCGAGAAGATTATGTGTCTCGCTCAGAATTTCTTCCTCTTATAAACAAAGGATCGATAGAGACCCATATGCTACCATTTTTCTTTCTTGTGGCCTTTCCTTGAAGACCTGAGATAACGGTGTCCACACTCAAAGATGAGTTACTGATGCACAACGAGTCCTTAAAAGACTCCTCCTGGAGCAGATTCAGCCTCAGCCTCTACAGGCTGCTCTGCCAAGGGTTGGGCAGATGCCCTCACGGTTGGGGCTAACATGATGTCCTTATCTCCCAGTAATGGGATCACAAATGGTGGATCATTAGAAGGCCCCGGCCGAGAGTCTCAACTCTCAGGCCCGAAGTCGCCCTGGAAGGCCATAGGCCATTTTCGATCGGAATCTAGCTGGAAAGCAGAAACAAGAAAGAAAACAAAAGAGGGGAGAGATGAAGGAGGATGAAGGATACGAAGCTCAACAGAAGAAAGATTTCCAACTTACCAGAAATTGCTAAGTCTGAGAAGTCAGCGAGCAACAACGAGAGCAAATGGCTAGGACGATTAGGGTTTTCCCTCTTTTATAGGGAGCTCGGCCTCCTGCAGTAATTGTTCACATTAAATGTGGTTGCCAAAGAGGCTCCTTGGCACATGCTTGTAACCACGTGGAGATCTCTCATTCGCCCAACGACCTGACTTCCCAGGTAGTGCCACGCGTCCACGCCCCATAGGTCGAAAACGGAAAGGTGCCTTGCTAGCGCACGCTGCCTCAAGCACGTCGTACCATCATTGCAGGTCTTTCTCGATCTCCACATCTGCCGCCTCTCTCCGCATTAATGGTGAACTGACTCAACCTCCCATGCATAAGATATCATTAATCCTACCTCATTACATCAACTTACTTCCTGAGCTCACCACGGTCAACTCAGAAGCAATGGGCTACTGTTACAAGTAGAAATGAATTGGTTAGAAGTATGAGGTCGGTTCAGACATTTGTGCACGTTGCGCAACTAGCTAATACCAGTCATAACCAATGAGCTCCTCAACGGCCAAAAAATGGTAATCTACTATAGGAGACCTGTCCATCCAACAACCTTCATGGACGTCGAGCTCCCCCATGGTCCCATCCATGTTTGAGTGGCTGTTTAGATCTTTTGGAGAAGCCTCTGAAGCTCGATTCCATATAAAACCAAGTGCGCCTTGATCGAAGACTTGCAAAAGTCCCTACATCGTGCGATAATAAGATGAAGATGATAGTCATCCCTGACTTCACTTATGTTCTACTAAGGAAGAGTGCCCGGCCCAGTCTCAGTGCTCGGATACAACCTTAACAGGCAGGTTAGTAAATACTCAAATGTTAAAGGGAAGCTCGACTATGGCCCACCAAAGAGTCCAAATCAGAAATCTCTCTCTCCTCAGGACGGCTATGTATGTAAGTCACTTGGTCTTCTACTACATGTGTCTTTAACCCCAACCACTTCATCTTAACATCACCAATGATCTTGCGAAATGGTTGAGAAACAGCCACACCTATGATTCAGGAAACATTTCTCTCCATGTAATCACTCATGGCTATAAATAAAAGCATCATCTGTTTATAAGGTATGTACTATGAACCCTCAATTCCGCTGGATCTAGCCTGTTGGATTTTGACTTACGAATAGGAGGATAGGATTCCTGCAACAACGGTTAAGCAAATTTGTGCTCCTTGTGCTCTTTGTGTGCAGTTATTCAGAGTTACAACAACGGTTAACCAAATTTCTGCAACAGCATATTTACTTGGCCATGCCGTACATGAAAAATGGTCAAAATAAAATCTTGTATCGATCCCGGCCATTCCTTTTTAGGAACTTCTCCACACCAACTGTCAATTGTTAAGCATTTTTTCTGCGTACTTTTAAAGTCACCGATCAGATATCTTGGATCATCCAGCCAATCTTCTTTTCTAGCCACCCTCCATCCATGGTAGGGGATAGTAGACGGACGGTCCCTATCGATAAATGACACTGCCACTTGTATTGTGGAGATAGGGCTCTACCATATTCCTATTCCTCCATTGTGTAGGCTTACATGTCCTTGACGAATAAGAAAATCCTTCTAGTTTGAACTCCTAACGGTCGATCTTGCAGGCCTGGCGTTGGTCCACGATATCGCATTGAGCCGACAATTCTAATCGTCAGATGCAATGGCTTATTATTTATTTTTAATTGTAGACTCATGGGTGATGGGTTTTTTTAACTCGTTGTTGACCGGTCGTGAGCCCTACTCGACCGATCGTGGACTGGTGTACGACTAGTCGTGGGTTCGTGCCCTGACACGACTCAAAGTCCAGCGAGTACGGACTAGTTTTTCCGGGTGCTCGACCGGTCGTAGGAGGTGCTCGACCGGTCGTAGGTGGCTCTCGACTGGTCGTAGCCTCCTCACGACTAGTCGTAGTTACGTAAATTCGTTTCGCGATTTTACGCGGATTTCGTTTCACAAGTCCTTTCGCAACTGGGATGCGGAAAGGATTTTCCTAAAACTATAAAAAGGGGTCCCTAGGGTTTTTCTAGGGTATGAGGTGTGAAGGAAAAAGCACAAGAGGGATATCAAAGGTATGAGAGAGAGAAAAAGAGAGTGGAAGCTTATAGAAGGGAGGTTATGCTCGTAGAGGTTATTGTTTCGATAAGAAAACAAATGTATTTAGTTTGGGGAAACTATCTTATTTAGTCATAACAATGGGACAGTATAAAGACAATCATCACACTTTATTGATTCTGAATTCATTTACATCCTCAAATATCCCTTGATTCTAATATAGATTACAAAGAATTCACTATGAGTTCAGTTATCATAGTTAAATGTAAATTTTGGCAGCATAACGACAATGATCTCAATCATCCCCTAAGACTTAGGAGGAATTGATGAATCGACCAATAGTCTTCAAGAAAAATAGAGATTCCGGCAGCATTCCGGCGCCATTTCGGTCATCTCCTAAGACTTAGGAGAAATACGCCTTTCTGTCGGTGATTCTTCATTCTCTCCTGAATAAGAAGACCTTGAAGATTTGAAGACTTCGGCCATTTCGGCAGCATGACAGCCCATTGCTGTTATAGACTGCGAGGCAGTCGATTTGCATGGGACCGTGCAAACCATATAGTTTGCGCGGGTCCGCGCAAATTGTATGAGCATAATGCTCGTTTGCACGGATCCGCGCAATCTGCTGGAGCCCAATACCCCGCACCTTCGATCTTCTCCTTTGCTTTTCTTTCACTCTGAAATCTTCGAACCCTTTTTTAGAGAAGAGCGGGGGGTATTTATAGACATTTTCACAGGTGTAAAACTCCGACTTGGGCGATGTGGGACAAAATAACACCCAATCATTTTTATATCACCGTCATACGCTTTGCGCGGATATGCGCAACGACATGCTTTGCGCGATCTCGCGCAATCTGTCTTCTTTGAGTGATCCCGCGCAATCTGTCTTCTTTGAGCGATCCCGCGCAATCCATTTACTTTGAGCGATCCCGCGCAATCCGTTTACTTTGCGCGATCCTGCACAATCCGTTTACTTTGCGCGATCCGGCGCAAAGTATTCTCAGAACTGTTTCTTTGTTCCTTTCTTTCAATCATTTCCTTGATCTTTCCTTGCTTCAATTCTTTGCTTTATTTTATGCCTCAACAGATGCCCCCTTGATCCGTTCTTTGTTTGTTTCAGAAAATCAAAGAAAAGGATCAAATCACGCCCTTCTACAGGGTTTGTTTGCTTTGCGCGGGTCCGCACAAAGTCTTTCTTCTCTCCTTCTCCTGCTTTGCTTCTCTCTTTGCTTTCCAATCTTCTTCTGCTTCAATCCTTTCATCACCTTTTCATGCCTCAACAGGGTCCGCACAAAGTCTTTCTTCTCTCCTTCTCCTGCTTTGCTTCTCTCTTTGCTTTCCAATCTTCTTCTGCTTCAATCCTTTCATCACTTTTTCATGCCTCAGCAAGTGCGATACCCCTGGAGCCGGAACTTTCCCAAAATACCTAAACTACCCCTTGAGCTGGAACTTTGCCAAAATACCTAAACTACCCCTTGAGCTGGAACTTTACCTTACTCTGACCACTGTAATGAGATATTTTTTGTGCCTCAACAGATGCCCCTCGATCCTTTTTTGATTGATTCCTGAAATCAAATGGAGGATCGATCTTCGTCTGCCCGAAGAACTTGAATGAATTGTAACTAAAGGATGACTAAATGATCATGCTTGCATGGAATAATGGATGGTCATACTTGACCAGAAGATCGAATGATAACGTTCAATCGGAAGACTTGAATGATCACGTTCAAACAGAAGACTTTGAATGCTCACATTCAAACGGAAGACTTGATTGATCACATTCAAACGGAAGACTTGAATGCTCACGTTCAAACGGAAGACTTGATTGATCACGCTCGAATGGAGAACTTGAATGCTCACGTTTCAAACAGAAGACTTGATTAATCATGTTCGAATGGAGAACTTGAATGCTTACGTTTCAAACGGAAGACTTGATTGATCACGTTCGAATGGAGAACTTGACTGATTGCACTCGAACAAAAGACTTGATTATTGTGCTTGATCGGAAGACTTGATGATTGTGTTCGACCGGAAAACTTGGTGATTGTGTTCGACCGGAAAACTTGATGATTGCGCTTGACCGGAAGACTTGATGATTGTGCTCAGCCAATAGTGTCGAGCGGATGTTTCACTAAAGAAGATGAGATTCTCTTTTCATCGAAACACATCTCTGCAATAGCTGTGATGACTTTGTCTTTGAGCAACTTGATCAGAGAACTATCTTTCAACAACAACAGTCTCTTTGATCAACTCCAGCGACTCCTTCCTTTAATTTGGTGTCTAGAAAGTTGTTCTTTAATGCTGCTCCTGCTGCATAATTTTTTCGATTGTTTCCTTTATTCATGATCTGCATAATCCAAGCTTTCGAATAATGGTCTTTCCTGCCAAATTGATTGGATTGAATTAGTAACTCAATATATCATAATCTTTTCATTTTAACTTTATAAAGCATTGACAGTTTTGAAATATATATTGAAAACTTCTCTTCTCTTTTAGGCTGATTGTGATATTCGTAGTATGATAATGATTTAATCATTTCATTTTTGTGATTGTCATCATGCTTCGCATTGCATTCTTTGTATTCTTTATATCGTGCTCTTGGAGAAGTCATTTCCAACTCCAAAAGGTTTAATTGCAGAGTTGTTTCTAGCTTGTACTCCTTAGCATTTCTTCATAGACTTTTCCTGGGATCTTTGCTGATTTGATGATGATTCCATTTGCTCTGCCTCCATCAGATCTGGTACTTGGAGACTCGCAATATCACTGTTAGAACAATGAGGAGTTATGGCATCGGACTTATATAATCGAGCTTTTATATAGAAGTAACTTTTGAACATTCTCATTGAATAATGCTTCACAATTCTCGGTACATGAATTCCTCCACTATGCATAAGAGATTTTTAGAAAGACCGAGGCATAGATTACTTTTGGAGACATAGATCCTGCCCCCTTTCTCGGTCGTTGTTGCATAAAGATTTCTTCAGGAGATAATATTTCCGAAGTAAAGCCTGCAGATACTCCTGAAGGATAGATAATTTTTGCTGCTCCTTTTAATGAATCCAAAGAATATATCTGAATCTTTAGATTGTCCGGGAGAGAATAATAATCCTTCTCTAGTTTATTTTCTGTCGCCTTTTGAGAAACTTATGCGATAATATTTCTCTATCATCAAGAAGGTAAGAGACAAAAAGACTTTACAGCTCTTGTCAATATATTAATTGGTCTTGAGGAGTTGAACTTTTTGAATAGATAATTGTCAATGTCTTGAAGGCATTTACTGTCGATGTAATTTGAACCTGATTCAAGAGAAACGCATTTTTGTATGTATTTTATTCAACATTTAGAATTTCCATCAGGCAATTGCATATTTGAGCATATTTAATATGTATCTGCAGCATTTTGAATGCTACACGTAATTGATGCTTTTGAGCATATTTGATGCTTTTGAGCAATGGTGCTAGCGTACTTTGACTGACCATACTTTGACTGGACTGAACTTGACTTGACCAGACGACTGAACTTGACTTGACTGAACTTGACGACCAGACTTGACTTAACTGGACTTAATACTGGGCTCAAAGAGCAAGATAGTTTACCGCCAATTTCGGGCAATGGGCTCAAGGAGCAATTATAGTTTACCGCCAATTTCGGGCAGGCCAATTTAAGGCTTTGCAGGTCTTATGCGTAGTTGGCCATATAGGCTTGGCTAAGCAACCTTATTTGTCATTGCTGTGGCTGGCCAATTTCGGACTTTTTTAAAAAAGTTTTTTTTTTTTTTTAAAGCTTTGTAGGTCTTATGCATAGTTGGCCATATAGGCTTGGCTAAGCTGCCTTAAATGATCATTTGCCATCGCTGTCATAAGATTTGTGTGGTTGGCCTATTAAGCTTATTCCACTGCTTATTTCACTGCCGTCGTAAGATTTGTGTGGTTGGCCAATTTAGGCTTATTCCACTGCTTATTTCACTACCGTCGTAAGATTTGTGTGGTTGGCCAATTTAGGCTTATTCCACTGCTTATTTCATTGATAGGAATAACGAATCAATAATTGATACATCACCATTGCTGATATTTTCTGACAATGCTTATGGTTAGGATAGTGTATCAGCTTGGCGATGATAACAATTTCAATAAGGTGTGAAATAAGATAATATTGTATTAGCAATTGACGACAACAGCGATAGTTACCAATTTTAGCGATAATCCTCAATGCTTTTCATTTGACGATTTTCATTTGACGCTTTTCATTTGACGCTTTTCATTTTGCGATGACTTAATATGCTTGAAAGCCTGCATTTCATTTATGTACACAAAAGATATATTCTATGGTGAAAAACATATTTCACAGATTTTTTACTCACCTGTCCTGCTTTAGCAATGACTTGATATGCTTGAAAGCTTGCATTTTATCCATGTACACAAAAGATATATTCTATGATGAGAAATACATTTCACAGATTTTTACCTTTTACTCACCTGTCTTGCCCTCTTTTGATTTTGGAAGTATCATACCGATATCTTTCAAAATCAAAATAGCGATCATCTCCTTAACTGACAGGTATTGCAATGCATGTCTGCATATTTGCAACGAATACATTTTTCTATTTTTTTTTTTTTTTTTTTTTTTTTTTTACGATCTTACATCTTTTGCCTTGCTCCCTGCTTTTTATTTGAGTATTTAGGCTATATGACAGCTCGATTTTGTCAATTACTGATGATTCACCATACGAAGCATGCTATCGTCTTTTAACGTAGATGCCCCCAGAATTTTCTTTATCGAGCTTCTGTCATTTTTCTCTATTTTTCTCTTTCTGTTATGCTCTTTCCATCGAAATTTCTCCTTTATCGATCATCTTTTGTAGCTTGTTCCTGAGGGGATTACAATTTTCTGTATGATGTCCAAATTTGCGTTGATAATGGCAATAATCCATTCCTCTTGTATTTTCGATTTCTTCGATGTGTCTTGGCTGAGGTAATTCAATACTTTTCATAGCCAACAATTGATTCAGCATAGGAAGTATATCTTTTCTTGCAAATGAATACTTCGTATGGTCTTTATTTTGCCTGGACCTCTTATATGTCATTATAACCGCAGGACCATTTCTATCTTCTTCATCGCCGTCTTTTTCAACATCCTGATAAGCTTTTTTAGCTTTTTCTTTCCAAGTGATGTGGGCTGATTTTAACTGAAGAGCAGACACTCTTCCCATCATCTTTTCAAGAGCATAAGCCTTCGTAGCAAAATTACGAAAGGTTTTCCAATCTTTACTAATCAGGTGGCATGCCAATTCTGGTCTCATGCCTTCTAAACATAGTTCTATTTGTTCTGATTCCCGTAGAGGATGTTGACATGATACTGCTAAGTCCTTCCATCGACTGATGAATTCTTCAACTGATTCATTTTCTTCTTGGTGAATAGAGGTCAATTCGGTTAAACTAACTTCTCGGTCCGAAGAGAAAAAGTTGACATAAAAGCATCCTGCATTTGTTTCCAAGTATGAATAGATCCTGGGATTAAACCTGAATACCATATGAAAGCTCTTCCTGTAGAGACGACCCGAATAATCGCAGACAATATTGAGGAACTCTAAAAAAATCATCCATCTTTGCTATGAAATGCATCATATGCTCTTCTGGTGATCTGTTCCCGTTAAATTCTGTAGTCTGGTTGCCTGAAATTAGCGGAAATGGCATGTCTTCTTTATTTCAGGGGGATATGGTGTCCGGTACCTGAAGCGGCCAGTATTTGCGCGCTCTTTTTCTAATCTGACAGCTTCTTCGACGACTTGTCTTACATCATCCTGCATTACAGTCCTTGCGACTGGAACAGATCCTCTTGATCCTGCCCTCTGTAGATGAGAGTGTTCAGGAGGGCTTTTATGTCCGTTTACTGCACCCGTTGCTGGTGGAGCCGCAATTTGGGCTACATTATGCGCAAGAATTGCTAATGCTTCCTTGAGATTCCTGCATTCATCTATGAGTGTTCTTTGCGCTTCAGCCATCTCATTAATATGATCTTCAGTGGATGGCAAGTTTTCCTGATTCATTTCGGCCATATGCACCGTGGCTTCTTTACTTTTTGATGAAGTCGTAGCTGGAGTAGAGCGAGAGGGTGGAGTATTGTCTGACTCCTGCGTATTCCCTGCGCTACCGATTGATTGGGGCGATACAAGCATCGGTGAATTTTTCTGAGGCGACACTAACATTAGTGAATCCATCACTATTGCTTTACCCTTTGCTCTTTCGTCCACTTGACCCTTGAGGCGGTTAGAGTCGGAAAGTCGTGCGTTGTTAATGTGAGACTACTTGCTCAGGATAAATCGCAGGAGGAGCGATTTCAGAATTCTTCTTTGCTGCATTACGCGTTATCGGCCTTATGACTCTTGGCGTAAGCGGGTGTACTCTAGAGCGTCTTGCATTCTGTGCTCTTATTTTACGAGACATTACGGCAGTCCAGCTTTTATCTCCTTCCAGCGGTTGAGGTGAAGCGGATATGACATCAGATGTTGTTCGAATCGGGTTGTTTTTTGCCCAAAGAAATTCGAATCATGCACTCTGGAGATTGATTCGGTGCATACTCTATCATAAACCTGGTCGAGAGTGAAACGGAAGCCCACTGTCCTTTCAGAAATTGTCATTGGTCGTAACTTGTAGTTGGATTCGGAAACCTTTGATAATGAAACATACGTGAAGTTAGTATGCGAGGGATTAAGTAAACTATCTAAGAGATGAAGGGGAGGATGTTCCCACTAAGAGTCGCCATTTAGGTGTCTAAGAGATGCCAAAAAGTAATAAGAGTCTTACAACTTTCCCCAAGTTAATGTTAAATAAGATAAAAGTCCCCAGCAGAGTCGCCATTTTGTTTCGACAAGAAAACAAATGTATTTAGTTTGGGGAAACTATCTTATTTAGTCATAACAATGGGACAGTATAAAGATAATCATCACACTTTATTGATTCTGAATTCATTTACATCCTCAAATATCCCTTGATTCTAAGATAGATTACAAAGAATTCACTACGAGTTCATCTATCATAGTTAAATGTAAATTTGGCAGCATAACGACAATGATCCCAATCATCCCCTAAGACTTAGGAGGAATTGATGAATCGACCAATAGTCTTCAAGAAAAATAGAGATTCCGGCAGCATTCCGGTGCCATTTCGGTCATCTCCTGAGACTTAGGAGAAATACGCCTTTCTGTCGGTGATTCTTCATTCTCTCCTGAATAAGAAGACCTTGAAGATTTGAAGACTTCGGCCATTTCGGCAGCATGACAACCCATTGCTGTTATAGACTGGAGGGCAGTTTGTTTGCGCGGGTCCGCGCAAACTGTATGAGCCCAATGCTCGTTTGCGTGGATCCGCGCAATCTGGGAGCCCAATACTCCGCACCTTCGATCTTCTCCTTGCTTTTCTTTCACTCTGAAATCTTCGAACCCCTTTTTAGAGAAGAGAGCGGGGTATTTATAGACATTTTCACAGGTGTAAAACTCCGACTTGGGCGATGTGGGACAAAATAACACCCAATCATTTTTATAT
>JAJHSJ010002701.1:0-43541 GCA_021015155.1 Magnolia officinalis
CCTTTGAATGAGTTTTGTAAGATGGTCCATGCTTACTTTGTGGTGGTAGCACATACGATCTTCTCAAAAGCAGTCTCATCCATTCCTTAATAGATGAGGAAAATAGTCCTCTTGTCTCTCTTTCTTGCATCTTGTAGAGTTTCTGTTTGATTTCAGGAAAACTTGGCTTCATCTTGTAGCTCAATGTTCCATTTTTCAATGATTTCCCATACATTCTGAGAGTCAAGTGTAACGTCTCGGAAAAATCCGTACAAAGACCCAAGTACCACCATCAGGTAGAAAGACCTCAGGACCGTATCCTATAGTAATTTAAATGGAAATTAATTAAGTACTAAACTGAATTAATCGATGGATTTAGCTCAGACCACCATTTACACAAACACCAAGACCCGAAACCATTAATACCGCTAATTCAACACTACTTAAAAACCTAGGAGAAATCCCGTGAGCCTGTCGCTCTCGCGTGTACATTAAAACTCTGTATCAGACCTGGACCGCACGTTGAAAGTCTGATGACAGCAAACTATAAGATTATGACCATCTTATTGGGCTTGACAACCATCGCGGGAATCGAGCCCAGATGGTGTCTAGAAACACATAACTTGAGCCTTTAATAAAGTGTGTGAGAAACGCGAATATCTTTGAAAAATGTAATGAAACTTAAGTAAATTGGGTCATTCGCTTATGCGGGAAATTGAGAATTTCAAACTGTCAGTTTCTGACCAAACTTCACCCATAAGAAAAGGAAATTTCCCTGCGCATATCCGTATACTCGTGGCCCCGACGAGTAAGAACGACCGTTGATCTGACACAGATCCTCCACGGTCGATCTGCTTAACCGATCGCACTGAAACCACATCCTGGCTTAGATTTGTTGTTAGGGAACTTACCCTATGACATAGGTGAGTAGTGGGCCTTCCTATGAGCCCTGTTTATCGAAAACAATCGCCCTTTGAATATAACCTAATTATACCATGGCCCTGGGGCCATTTGCATCACTTCTGGGCCTATATATAGCCCTTAAACCACCCCATCTCTCTCCCATATGAATTTCTCTAAACCCTAGGAGAGAGAAGAGAGAAAAGTAGAGAAAAAAGGAGAAAGGAACATAAGGGAAATCTTTGGGATTGTTGCAGTGGTTCTCTATCACTACTCCACGTGCTGATTCACCTCCCCCACTTCGCTACACAATCATTTTTTGCTATGATTTGGGATAAGAAAACCTAACCCTAGTAGCGTTGTAAAGATCCAGATTGAGTAATCGACAAACTATCTAACCTATTTCATGATTTAGGTACCCGTCGTTCCATTTTCGGGAACGTAGAATTCGAACCGCGTCCGAATCGAGTATTCTGACGAAAGGTGCGGACTATAAACATTTAGGTTATGGTTTTAAATGCTTTCAATGTTAGCTAATGATTTATGTCTAACTTGATTACTATAATATCGTCTTAGATACACTGTTTTCGATACAATATACATGTGTGAACTAGGTTGAACAAAGTATGCGTCTCACGTGTCTATTGAAATGTTTGAATGAACATGAAACTGATTTGTGTTTGACATGCTTACGAATTTAGGATTCATCGTTGTTATATGCATGCTGACCTCTTTGTGTATGGATTTACTAAAATATGCGTTGTAACTAACCTAGTCTATACATTTGATAAAGTGTAACTTAAGTGTTTGATAAATTGTCTGAATGAGAAATTGTTAATGAATTGTATTTATTAAAAGTATTAAGATAGGATTCTAAATTACCTTGTTTATATGTATAGTTCCTTTCATGTAACCATATCTACCGCTACGCGATTTATGGATGAAATGCAAGTGTTTCGTGACATGTTCAATGTGTTGATGAAATGCTCAAATGAGAGATTTATTTGGATTGTTTGTTAAATGCTGGTATAATTATTACATGTGTCTACCTATTGCATCTGAGTAAGATTGAGGCTACAACATAGTCCAGGCAATCGGTAACAGTCCATGTACAGGTGGTTAATTAGTCTCACCATATTGGGTAACTCGACGAATCCAGGTCGCATGACAATTGTTGACAGTGGTTAGGCCACAATGGGTGCTTATGTGCTCCATGTCGATTAAGTCAGCATGTGCTCGTACCAATTGAACTTACCAAATAAACCGATTGGCCTATTGTGTGTTTACCATGTATGGACATCACCGCTTTAATCTAAGGTATCACTTACCAATTTAAAAGCCCATTTTAACCATGGTACCACGATTCCCTAAGACTCATGAGTAGGGCATGGTAGTATAGGACATCGTGGTCGAGCTGTCGGCCTACGCTGGGGTGACGAGCCTCCCCATAGTGAGCAGTGAGCAGCCCAGACTCATGAGCCAGGCATGGTGGTATGGGACACCGTGTTCGAGCTGTCGTCTATGCCGAGGTGATTAGCCACCCCGTAGTGACCACGAGTATAAACTTTAAATTTGCCTATCGATTGCCTTTCATTAGGAGTGATGCCCTACAACTTGCCTATCATATGTGATTAACTAGGATTGACGACCCTAGATGGATCCTTTAGTTTCGGTTAATGATATAAAGGGAGGTACCTTAGCTTCCCGAACCTGCTGTATGAATAAGCTTATTAAGTACTAAACACGGCTAACACGACCATGCATCGCATTGCATTAGTTAGGATGTGCTTTTGGCGAGGAAGGTGCACTTTAGGGAGTGTTGTCATATGCGAACTTGGTTGTCGGAGTCGCTTGTGAGGGCGCTTTGTGCGAGGGAATACATCATTACTTGCACGCCGTTCTTGCATTAACGAGAGTAACTAGGAAGTGATTGTTGTATTGCTTTATCATTACTGCTTGATTGACTTATTAACATGTTAACCTTTGCCTTATAGTACCACTAAGTTGATCACTCACTCTCACCCTGGGACGGTGTTTTGAAACACCATCCAAACTCTGTTGTAGATGCAGGTGATGGGGAAGTCTATGCAACGGAGTTGGACTTCATAGATGAGGAGGAAGAATTCTCCTACGTTCAGCTCTCGGGCGGGTCTATGTAGACCTCGTGCCAATTCGACAGGATTACAGGGACATATGGATTAGTTGGACACTTTACATTTTGATATTTTGTCAGTTTTGAAACAATACATGTATATATTCATCCCTGTAACATACTCATACTATGGAGGTTGTGAAACACTTATATACTTAAATACATATGTTTCAGTCTTCCGCTTGCTTAACTTAATTATATCTGGAGTATGATATACTCTTTTGGTATAATTCCACTCATGTTCAACTCATTAATATGGACGAAATCTGAACATCATTATTCATGTTACATAAGCGATGTACTGGATCTCAGGAGTAGAACTTTGGTCGACTCTCGAAATCCGAGGCGTTACATCAAGCAACGCCTTCATTTGGATACACCAATTCTCATAGTTGTCTTTGGTGAGTCGAGGAACTTGTAACATAATCTCATTCTCCATATATGAACCTTTAGCTTTGATACCACTGTGTTGCATGTGAAGAGGCCTTTGACACTCTTGAATTCCTACAGAAGCTAGAAGTGGGACAAGAGGAAGAAGGACTTGGAGGTGGAAAAAACCTCACTTTTATTGGATATTCTTCACTTGTTGTGTTAAAATGAAAACCCCCTACATGTATATATATAGGCCATTGGAGTCCTTTTACACATTTCTTTACATTTAATGAGATTCCACCTACCTCAACTAGTTATGTCATTTTCCATTCGAATTTAAACCATGAAGTTTTTAAGTGGCTTTCTTGAAACTTCTATTCTTAGACTATTAGTTTACCATACTATAACAACTATAAAAAAATTATGTTTATTCCTTAGTAGACATGAGGCTAATCGGAGGGCAAAAAATATGCACTGAATGTGGACCATTGTCAATATTCTAACAATTTCATTTTCAGACAGATCGAAAGGACGGGAGCGCACCTCCTATGACATTGTCATATCAACACAAACACTTTACAACTTTAAGTGAACACAAAAAAGAAAGGGTCATGCATATTATAAAAGCACCAAAAAACAAAACTATGCATACGATAACAAGAGGGCCACATGACACTACACTAACACAACAAGGAGAAAAAAGTCTAATGGCTGAAGCCACTACTCCACTGTAACTCCCCAAATCAGATAAGATTAAACTATAAGCTGACCATAATGAACACCAAGAGTGAAACAAATGAGCAAGCACCAACTGCAAGACCAATCCCAAAAATGTCCTCAAACTAGTCAATGCCTGGCCTAAAGGGCCATCTCCATAAAGCTGGGAGAACTTCATGAATTTAAACCTGCACCCAAAGAAAGATCATTAAATAACTCAAAGCCCTCCAAAGACACCACAATAGAACTAACCCTGTCTGGAGAGCCCGATGGCTGACTACACAAAAACAGAAGTTGGTCGGAAAGAATATCCCTAGGAGAGAAAAAACACAATAGATTTCACTTACAACATACAGACCACCAAGCACATCTGGTCTAGAGGCGGATTGCATCCTACCCCAACCATCTCTAGCTAGAAACGGGCAACCCACCTTGATGTATCTATAGGGTTGTACATCGAGCCGAGTCGAATCGAGGTGGGCCAAGCTTGGCTTGACTCGTTCGTGCTCTCCTCGAGCTCGAGCTCGACCTCGAGCTTATCATTAGAGCTTGGCTTGTTTGCCAAACCTTTTGAGTCAAGCTTGAGGTGAGCTAGTGGATCAAGTAGAGGCGAGCTTGCCTCGAATCGATTCGAGCCTGCTCCCAACCCAACCCAACCCAACCTAGTACCCAACCTGCACTTGACTCAACCTAGCAACCCGATCCAACCCACACCCGATTCAATCCAGCCACCCGATCCAACTCCCGAATCAAATATTCAATTAATAATATATATATATATATATTAGATAAAGTCATAGAGGTACCTTGTTGTTGGTGCTAGAGAGAGAGAGAGAGATAGAGAGAATGAGAGAGAGCTCAGGCGAGAGGCCGAGTGCAGGCTGTACGGCAGAGATGAGTCGAGCAGATGCTGAGTCGAGCTTGGGTGAGTGGCCAAGTGGAAAGAGGAAAAGGGGAGAGAGAGAGGGAGAGAGAGAGAGAGAGACTGTGGAGCTCGGGTGCGGTGAGTTGGGTAAGCTCCCATGTATTGTTCTTATACAAAGAGTCCATCTCATCATCCATTATCGCCTTCCACTTTTCTACATCAAGCTCATCAAGAGTATCCTGAATAGTAGATGGGTCTCCCTCATCTGTAATGAGAGTATATGTGATATTAAAGTTGTCCTTGTATCTTTTCGATAGCCTACGATCTCGCAGCGGATTTCTCCTCACAGATGTCTGCTCCACCTGCTCCTGTACCTTTGTCTGCACATATATCTTTGCCTGAGTATCACCTATGTCAAATCTGAACGTCTATGACCAATCTTTCTGGTTCATTTTTCTTCTCCTAATCATTCTTGTAGAATAGGGAGCTTTCGTTGAACCTGACGTCATGACTAGTAATGATTTTCTATGTGACCATGTCGTATAACCTATAATATTTCACACCAACACCATAGCCAACAAAAATGTATGTTTTGACTCTATGTTCTAGTTTATCTCTCTCAACTGATGGTACATAAGAGTAAGCCTCTGTAACATCCCGATTTTTGCCAACCTGGGATTAGACGTCCTTAGGCAATGGGTCGATCCTAAGACCTTATCAACTTGTCAAAACTCAATCCCACAGTCTAAAATCGCTCGTTAACCCATTTCCTTCACAAATCGCACCCTTCACCACCTTGTTCCTTAAATTTTTAAGTACTTTCACCATAGACACTATCTTAAACTAGCTAAGTAGTATAACTTGGATCACTTTATATACAAACTACAAAGGACTAAGTACCACCTCAGACAGAAATCTTATAGGACTAAATCCTTTAGAAATTTGGCGAGATTTAGCTAGTGTTAAACTAGAGTGCCTGTGAAATTAGCACCAATCACTTTAAATACGATCTGCAAGACCCAAAACTTGTAGAATCATTGACGCTAGGTTACCCTACAATCTAGGATCAATCTCATTACCCGGCTGCTCTCGAGAGCATCTCGAAACTCCGTATCGGATCTGGACCGCACGTCGGAAGTCCGATTAACACGAAGTTAAGGAACTAGGACCGCCTCGCTGGACTTGACAACCATCTCGGAAATCAAATCCAGATAGTGTCCCAGCGCTATTCGCTTGAGCTAGGAGTGAAGAGTGTGAGAAATGTGAAATTAATTCAAAATAAAATATCTTGAATAGTAATCTGGCACCTCTCGCTTGTGGATCAGTATTAAGCAACCAGACCGTCAGAATCAGACCAAATTACACCCTCGGATCAGGAGAAATTTCATACACATTTACATGTACTCGGAATCTCCGATCGAGATCCGCTGACCGTTGAACTGAAACTGGTCCGCCACGCGTGATCTGGAATCCCGACCGAAACGAAAACTTAATAGAACGTAGATCCAGCGTTAGTGTGCTTAAGTCCGACCTTTGGCTCAAGGAGGGCCGCCAAAAACCCTCTTTTGAGCTGAAACAATGCCAATTTGATTATAATGTAAGTATACCTTGAACATAAGTCTATTTCGGTTAGTTTTTAGGCTATATAAGGACCTTAACCCCTCTCTCATGGCAGCCATACGAATTTGAGGTTGAGAGAGAGAAAAGAGAGAGAAAGTGTGGGAGATGTGGGAGAATCTCCCTGCCACTCTTCCTTGCCGCTGTACGAGCTCCACCGCCTGATTCTCATCGCTTTCCCGGCGTTTCCGGCGTCGTTTTTAGGTAAGAAACCCTAACCCTAATCTGTTTTAGAGTTGTAAGGGTTGTAGGTTATGAAATAACTAACCTATTTCATTTTATAGGTTACCAAACTGCCGTATACGAAAGCTTAGCAAACCTATCGACTTCGTTACGATTCTACGACAAAAGGTGCGGACTTTAGGTGTATAGGTTATGGTTTTCAACGCTTTCAATGTCAAATAATGATAGATTCATGATCTGCATACAATTGCACATGTACAAAGTGCTGTCTGTTTTCCGTTTCGATTAAAGATGAAAAATATGGAATTCTACATACTCTAGGTATTTGTAAAAAGTACGGTACACGTATATTTTTTGGAAATGTGTTTGACATGTTTATTTGTTATATGGATATACGATATATGGATAAAATACTTATTTGGCAAAAGGATTCGCCTAAATACATGTTTTACTTATATACACTATGTATGTTCAAATTGCGTATTCTAGATAATACTGTATATGTATAAATTTTGGAGATGTATTTATCATGATTATTTGTTGTGGTAATATATTATACATGGATAAAATACTCGCTTGGCTAAAGGATAGCCCTAATACATGTTTTGCTAACATACACCATGTATGTTGTAATAGTGTATTCTAAGTGCTTGTGAAAATGACTGAATGAGTATAGAATTCTCATTCGTGCTCGCCATGACTAAGTGTCATGGATTCATGATTGTTGTATTGGCGATACCCCTTTGACGAAAGGATTTGCCCTAAATCACGCCACGGCCAATATACACTATATATGCTAAAATGTGTGGCGCAAGTGTTTGTGGAAATGACTGAATGAATATGGAACTTGGATTCCTGCTTGCCATGACTATCCGTTGTGGGTGTACGCGTGTTATGATTGGGGCAACTCCCTAATGAAAGGATTTGGCCTAATGCCTTTGTGATCAACATATGTTATGTATGTTGATGTATGTCTTTTAAAGTGTTTCTTGAAATGTCTGAATGAGTAGTAGTTAGCAAATTGTAATGTATAAGGGTGTTGAGATATGATTCTCAACTTCTTTTAACTATGTATATGTTTTCCTTGAATAGTTGTGTGATTTGGAATTGAATATGTACAAACTCATGCTTGTGTTGTGCTTCATAACATGCTCAACTGACTTTATGATTTTATCTATGTAATGCATATGTTTAAATTCATATTTACGTTGTATGATCCGTCATGGGTGATGGGGGAGTGGAGCAACGAGTGCGTGCAACAGCCCTGGCAGCCCTAAACGGATAATACCAGACCTTGATTGTATGAGTTGAATCTTGATCCACTACTGCTTTATCTATCTGCACTTGATTGTGTTTGGGGCTATGATTATAGTCCAGACAATCGGTACCAGAATTGCATTCGTGGCTGTGATTCATTTGCCACGTGAGATGTGTTCGACGAACCCGAGTCGTACTTCGGTTGACGATAGTGGTTGGCCACGCGAAGTGCTTATGCACTTCATGTCGTTCAACTTATTGTGCGCTCGAGCTAGCCGAGCTCGTCAAGTAACCCGATCTGTCTTATGTATGTTCACCATGTTTGGATGCTGCTGCTTGAACCTAGGGTACCAAACTTACCAGTGAAATCCCTTTTAACCATGGCACCTCAATCTGCTAAGACTCATGAGCCGGGCATGGTGGTATGGGACACCGTGGTCGAGCTGTCGGCCTATGTTGGGGCCACGTGCCTCCCCATAGTGACCATTGAGCAACCAAACTCGTGAGCCGAATACGGTGGTATGAGACACTGTATTCGAGCTGTCGACACTTACGGCGAGAGCCGAGTACGGTGAGACCTGTTTTCGTGCTGACGGACGACGAGTCCTCTGTAGTGTCTTCGAGTATACTCCAAGGTCTGTGATTGGTGACGAGCCCTTCACAGCAACTAGAGTATGAGTTGAGCCGAGTACGGTGAGACCTGCATTCGAGCTGACGGCCAGCGATTGAGCCGAGTACGGTGAAACCTGTACTCGAGCTGACGGTTAGCAATTGAGCCGCATACAGTGAGATCTGTATCCGTGCTGACGGGTGACAAGCCCTTTGCGATGCCTTTGCGATGCCTCTCGAACCATAATATCGTATGAGATTAACTAGGATTGACGACCCTAGGATGGATCATGTTTGGGAGTGATATAAGGGAGGTACCTTAGTTTTCCAATACTGCTGTTTGAAATGAACTAATAATTACTCGGTAATCATGCTCATCATTGCACTGCATGTGCCTGGTAGATGTGGAGCACTGAGGGATGGACGCATTCGCGAACGTAAGATGATGTCGCATGAGGGTGGTTTGGCAAGGGCATACTTCATGTCATTTCATACTTGCATTAAATAAGAGTAGTTAGAATTGTTTGATTGTACTTCTTTATCATTACTGCTTGACTGAGTTGATAATATGTTAACCTATGCTTTATTGTTCCACTGAGTTGATCACTCACTCCCACGTTACGGGACGGTGTTTGCAACACCAACCAGATTTGTTGAGTTTCAGGTGTTGGCGATGCTTATGAAGCAGAGCCGAACTACTACTATAATGTTGAGGAGGAGTTCTCCTACATGTAATCTCTGACAGGTCTATGAAGACCTGGTATTGTATTGACGGGGCTACGGTACTTGGGATAGGAGACATTACACTTCCTCACATTTGGTATATTTTAGAATTGTACTTGTAATTATTTAACCTGGTAATGTTATCACACTCTGGAGACTCATCATAGTTTATATATTTTATCTATCTATCACAGTCTTCCGCTTGCAAATTTTACTCTCTGGAGTATGATATGCTGTTTTGGCTTAATCTCACTCATGTTCAATGCACGAATACAGTCAACATTCAATCATCATTCATTTTGTTGCATAAGTGATGTTCTGGAGCTCGGGAGTTGAGTTTATGCTCGACCCCCGATTTTCAGGGCGTTACAAGATGGTATCAAAGCATGATTTGGATTAAATCGGACCTGGGTTATGGTCACACGACGCACTCTGACTTAGGAGGGAGCAACGAAACGTAGAAACAGTCATAGGTATCCCGATTTCGCCATTTGGCGAAGTTCATCAAAAATGGGCGTTTTGATCGGGTTTGTACTCGATCCTGATCGCACGAGTCGATCCCAAATCACTTATAGGCCTTCTATAGATGATTCTAGATTACAATCATCTAGAATCACCCCAACCGTTGAAAATCGATAGAATACGGGATAAGAGTGATGAGGATAACTACTCCGAATCCTCGGAGCTTCTCTTGACTCCTCACAGAGACTTCTCAAACCCACGAGGAAAGAAAGCAGAAAGTAGAAATAAATTCTGATAAATTCGAAATTGATTAATGAATGACAAAAGGAAAATGAGTTCACAACCCTTTAAATAGGGATACCAAGTAATGGGAAGGAAATCAGAAACAAACTACAACTAAAACTCATAGAATTCACGACTTACTATAAGGTCATGATGTCTATTAGTGCGCAAGGTTTTCGGCTAAAAATAGTAAGTGTCCTATTTGGCTTCACCAAACCGTTCTCCTAATTATTCCAAGCCCTTTCCATAATGGGCATAATTCCTAAAGCCCAACGGATGAAGAATAATCAAACTAAAACTACTATTTTTAGTAAAACGAAATTGAAATAGAGAAAGGACCGTCAATCGGAGGGTTTTCTAACAATTTCGGGCTGCGCAAGCCAGCATAGCAGGGTTGGTTGGCTCCATTAGCTCGTTCTACCCCAAATTCATATATTTACGTCAGATAACTCATTCCAGATTGCAAGATACGTCCGATTTGACCCGAAACGACTCAAAACGGAGTCAGGGGCCACACGCGTCAATCCGGGGGTGAAACAAGTGGGCCCAGGCTGCATTTGGCACCTTGGGGGGATGGTGAACACCGCCCCATTGTGGCGGCGCGGCGCTGGCAAAAGCGGGCCGCGGTGGAACCGCGGTCACCGCAGTCGACCGCGGTCAGGTGGGCCTACTTAAGTTGGGCCGGGCCTGGTCATGGTCGGCCCGACCTCTACACACGTGTGGTGCATGCGATTTTGCGGGGGGACCCCTATTTCATGTCGTTTTACCTATCTCTCTCTCAAACGCCCCTCCAAACCCCCTTTTCGCTTTTCGGTTGCTGTTTTCTCTCTCAAACCTCCACTCCAATCGTCCATTTCATTGTTTCCTGTCCAACCATACATCACTCCATCGTTTACAGCCCTACCTATCCTCCTACCCTCGTCATTCTCTCTCATTTGAGCTCCTACACCCCTCATTTGGAGCTCAAAAACGTGTAACCTCTCTACCCAACCCATCTCTCCACTTTCCTTTACAAATCCCTATTCTTTGGGCCTCTAAAACCACTGTTGAGACCCAAGTTCGTGGAGAACCAAAAACTCCGGCCCCTTTTCTCCCTTTAGGGCCCGTTCGGCCAAACTGCATTAGGTCAGTTAGGTGGATAGAATGGTATAAGTAATAATAAATGTATGTGTAGGTACGGTCCCTAGATTGGGTGTATCCCATGTTTTCCGACACCATGTTTAGAATGTATGAAATAAAAAGTATATCCCGGGTTTTCCTCTTACACTTAGAAATTCCGATTCCTGGGATTTGGAAATCTCATCTCACACTTTCCACCACTAGACTCATTTTCCAAAGCCTATAAAAATTAATCCCCACCCACCTTCCTACCACCATGCCACTGCCAATCCCGAAGTCGGATTAGCAATGCAATTCCATTTAGTACAACTTAAGATCGCTGGCCAAGTAGGCCTTTGGAATTTGGACCTAGAGCGGTGCTCCTAGATTTCGACAGACCTGACAGTATAGGAAACCCAATAAATGAATAATGTGAGCCCTAGGACCTTCATAGCTAGTATAAACAGGTGTGTAGTGCTCAAGCGTAGTTAAATTCAAGTTCGGGCAACTCAATTCCACTTAGACAACTTTAACCCTAAGCGATAACCAATTTATTGTATTAGAAACCATCTAGCGTAAGTCAGCTTGATTAGGTTGGAGCGAGACCCCGTTCCTTCGTTAAATCCCCTTGGTACTCATAGGCTTCTTTAACAACTCTTAGGAAGCTTGTTTAACATAGAACCTATTCACGCCCAGAGAAAACTTATAGATCCCTTGGATTTAATGTTAGGTCAAATCAACATAACCCTTAGAATTGCCTTCTCAAGGACTTAGTACAATCGGGAACACGGAGTAGAGAAACTACATATAAGCGAGGTACTCACGGTTTGAGTAGAATTCTCAATCCTGGTAGTGACCAATGAACCCTATGCTCTGATCAAGCAGAAGGTCGGGATCAACTAGGATTAAGAACTGATACGACAATTTTCTGTCCTAGCTAGGCAGAAGGTCCATGTATCCGGCTCGGACCCACTACACAACTTTCTTCCGTGTTGGCCGAACCACTTGCAACCAAAAGTCTATAACTTCGTCTTTGAAAAGTATTAGGAGTATATAGCCGATAGCGACTTTGTCTTTTAGGCCCCAGGAATTACCCAAATGGGCAACAAATAGTTAGGAATTAGGTCCTAAATTACACCTTGTTCCGATATACGGAGCAGGACATAAATCTTGAGCCTTGAGGGTGAAAATAAATTTTTAAGGGGGGTAGAACATGATGAGCCCAATCTAGTTAGGTCACCTAATACACCTCTTTGATCTGGGTGGCGCAGCGGAAACGTGGTGGACCCTACCCCACTGGCCCAGGATCGAAACGGTGCTCGATGAATACGAACATTATAGAAGCCCTAGCAAGTTCTACTATGAGAAACCGTTTTAGGATGATTTAGTAAGATTTGATTCACCTTTTCCTTGGACATAGATAATATCGAGGACTCTCTTAGACTAAGACCTAAAGGGCAACCTTAGAATAAACAATTTGAGCCTTTCAATGATGGACATTCCCTACTCTTAGAGAGTGATCGGACTACGGAGTTACTGAAATATACAAGTGCGAAGCATTCGCGGCTTGACCCAATTCTCAATCCTGGGCGACTGCCAACGGACTCATTGCTTAGCCGAGCAGAAGACCAGGATCCATCAGGATTAGGGAGGGATACGATGAGCCTTCTACCCTGGCAAGGTAGATGATCAATGTATCGGGATCAAGCCCACTACAAACGTCTCTCCGTGTTGGTCAAACATTGAAAACAGTTATCTTACTCTAAATTGCTGGGAATCGTCGTCAAGACTCCAAATAGGTACAGAAATAAATTGTAGCAAACCATCAGGGTATGAGAAATGGATAGAGAAATAAGTTTTAAGGGGGGTAGACTAAAATAAACCAGCTGGTATATACCCTACCACGCGTAGAAACTTGGAATCAATAAGTCTTAGACAAGTGAAATAATAGAAATCTTCCCTTATTACCCTTAGCCAATTTCGGGGACAAAATTTTGTTTTAAGGGGGGTAGATTGTAACATCCCGGATTTTTGCCAACCTGGGATTAGACGTCCTTAGGCAATGGGTCGATCCTAAGACCTTATCAACTTGTTAAAACTCAATCCCATAGTATAAAATCGCTCATTAACCCATTTCCTTCACAAATCCCACCCTTCACCACCTTGTTCCTTAAATTTTTTAAGTACTTTCACCATAGACACTATCTTAAACTAGCTAAGTAGTATAACTTGGATCACTTTATATACAAACTACAAAGGACTAAGTACCACCTTAGACAGAAATCTTACAGGACTAAATCCTTTAGAAATTTGGCGAGATTTAGCTAGTGTTAAACTAGAGTGCCTGTGAAATTAGCACCAATCACTTTAAATACGATCTGCAAGACCCAAAACTTATAGAATCATTGACGCTAGGTTACCCTAAAATCTAGGATCAATCTCATTACCCGGCTGCTCTTGAGAGCATCTCAAAACTCCGTATCGGATCTGGACCGCACGTCGGAAGTCCGATTAACACGAAGTTAAGGAACTAGGATCGCCTCGCTGGGCTTGACAACCATCTCGGAAATCAAATCCAGATAGTGTCCCAGCGCTATTCGCTTGAGCTCGGAGTGAAGAATGTGAGAAATGTGAAATTAATTCAAAATAAAATATCTTGAATAGTAATCTGGCACCTCTCGCTTGCGGATCAGTATTAAGCAACCAGACCGTCAGAATCAGACCAAATTACACCCTCGGATCAGGAGAAATTTCATACACATTTACATGTACTCGGAATCTCCGATCAAGATCCGCTGACCGTTGAACTGAAACTGGTCCGCCACGCGTGATCTGGAATCCCGACCGAAACGAAAACTTAATAGAACGTAGATCCAGCGTTAGTGAGCTTAAGTCCGACCTTTGGCTCAAGGAGGGCCGCCAGAAACCCTCTTTTGAGCTGAAACAATGCCGATTTGATTATAATGTAAGTACACCTTGAACATAAGTCTATTTCGGTTAGTTTTTAGGCTATATAAGGACCTTAACCCCTCTCTCATGGCAGCCATACGAATTTGAGGTTGAGAGAGAGAAAAGAGAGAGAAAGTGTGGGAGATGTGGGAGAATCTCCCTGCCACTCTTCCTTGCCGCTGTACGAGCTCCACCGCCTGATTCTCATCGCTTTCCCGGCGTTTCCGGCGTCGTTTTTAGGTAAGAAACCCTAACCCTAATCTGTTTTAGAGTTGTAAGGGTTGTAGGTTATGAAATAACTAACCTATTTCATTCTATAGGTTACCAAACTGCCGTATACGAAAGCTTAGCAAACCTATCGACTTTGTTACGATTCTACGACAAAAGGTGCAGACTTTAGGTGTATAGGTTATGGTTTTCAACGCTTTCAATGTCAAATAATGATAGATTCATGATCTGCATGCAATTGCACATGTACAAAGTGCTGTCTGTTTTCCGTTTCGATTAAAGATGAAAAATATGGAATTCTACATACTCTAGGTATTTGTAGAAAGTACGGTATACGTATATTTTTTGGAAATGTGTTTGACATGTTTATTTGTTATATGGATATACGATATATGGATAAAATACTTATTTGGCAAAAGGATTCGCCTAAATACATGTTTTACTTATATACACTATGTATGTTGAAATTGCGTATTCTAGAAAATACTGTATACGTATAAATTTTGGAGATGTATTTATCATGATTATTTGTTGTGGTAATATATTATACATGGATAAAATACTCGCTTGGCTAAAGGATAGCCCTAATACATGTTTTGCTAACATACACCATGTATGTTGTAATAGTGTATTCTAAGTGTTTGTGAAAATGACTGAATGAGTATAGAATTCTCATTCGTGCTCGCCATGACTAAGTGTCATGGATTCATGATTGTTGTATTGGCGATACCCCTTTGACGAAAGGATTTGCCCTAAATCACGCCACGACCAATATACACTATATATGCTAAAATGTGTGGCCCAAGTGTTTATGGAAATGACTGAATGAATATGGAACTTGGATTCCTGCTTGCCATGAGTATCTGTCGTGGGTGTACGCGTGTTATGATTGGGGCAACTCCCTAATGAAAGGATTTGGCCTAATGCCTATGTGATCAACATATGTTATGTATGTTGATGTATGTCTTTTAAAGTGTTTCTTGAAATGTCTGAATGAGTAGTAGTTAGCAAATTGTAATGTATGAGGGTGTTGAGATATGATTCTCAACTTCTTTTAACTATGTATATGTTTTCCTTGAATAGTTGTGTGATTTGGAATTGAATATGTACAAACTCATGCTTGTGTTGTGCTTCATAACATGCTCAACTGACTTTATGATTTTATCTATGTAATGCATATGTTTAAATTCATATTTACGTTGTATGATCCGTCATGGGTGATGGGGGAGTGGAGCAACGAGTGCGTGCAACAGCCCTGACAGCCCTAAACGGATAATACCAGACCTTGATTGTATGAGTTGAATCTTGATCCACTACTGCTTTATCTATCTGCACTTGATTGTGTTTGGGGCTATGATTATAGTCCAGACAATCGGTACCAGAATTGCATTCGTGGCTGTGATTCATTTGCCACGTGAGATGTGTTCGACGAACCCGAGTCGTACTTCGGTTGACGATAGTGGTTGGCCACGCGAAGTGCTTATGTACTTCATGTCGTTCAACTTGTTGTGCGCTCGAGCTAGCCGAGCTCGTCAAGTAACCCGATCTGTCTTATGTATGTTCACCATGTTTGGACGCTACTGCTTGAACCTAGGGTACCAAACTTACCAGTGAAATCCCTTTTAACCATGGTACCTCGATCCGCTAAGACTCATGAGTCGGGCATGGTGGTATGGGACACCGTGGTCGAGCTGTCGGCCTATGCTGGGGCCACGTGCCTCCCCATAGTGACCATTGAGCAACCAAACTCGTGAGCCGAATACGGTGGTATGGGACACTGTATTCGAGCTGTCGACACTTACGGCGAGAGCCGAGTACAGTGAGACCTGTTTTCGTGGTGATGGGCGACGAGTCCTCTGTAGTGTCTTCGAGTATACTCCAAGGTCTGTGATTGGCAACGAGCCCTTCACAGCAACTAGAGTATGAGTTGAGCCGAGTACGGTGAGACCTGTATTCGAGCTGACGGCCAGCGATTGAGCCGAGTACGGTGAGACCTGTACTCGAGCTGACGGTCAGCAATTGAGCCGCATACGGTGAGATCTGTATCCGTGCTGACGGGTGACGAGCCCTTTGCGATGCCTTCGTGATGCCTCTCAAACCATAATACCGTATGAGATTAATTAGGATTGACGACCCTAGGATGGTTCATGTTTGGGAATGATACAAGGGAGGTACCTTAGTTTCCCAATACTGCTGTTTGAAATGAATTAATAATTACTCGATAATCATGCTCATCATCGCACTGCATGTGCCTGGTAGATGTGGAGCACTGAGGGATGGACGCATTCGTGAACGTAAGATGATGTCGCATTAGGGTGGTTTGGCAAGGGCATACATCACGTCATTTCATACTTGCATTAAATAAGAGTAGTTAGAATTGTTTGATTGTACTGCTTTATCATTACTGCTTGACTGAGTTGATAACATGTTAACCTATGCTTTATTGTTCCACTGAGTTGATCACTCACTCCCACGTTACGGGACGGTGTTTGCAACACCAACCAGATTTGTTGAGTTTCAGGTGTTGGCGATGCTTATGAAGCAGAGCCGAACTACTACTATGATGTTGAGGAGGAGTTCTCCTACATGTAATCTCTGACAGGTCTGTGAAGACCTGATATTGTATTGACGGGGCTACGGTACTTGGGATAGGAGACATTACACTTCCTCGCATTTGGTATATTTTAGAACTGTACTTGTAATTATTTAACCTGGTAATGTTATCACACTCTGGAGACTCATCATAGTTTATATATTTTATCTATCTATCACAGTCTTCCGCTTGCAAATTTAACTGTCTCTGGAGTATGATATGCTGTTTTGGCTTAATCTCACTCATGTTCAATGCACGAATACAGTCAACATTCAATCATCATTCATTTTGTTGCATAAGTGATGTTCTGGAACTCGGGAGTTGAGTTTATGCTCGACCCCCGATTTTCAGGGCGTTACAGCCTCACAACCAAATATGAGCAATTTTGAGTAGTCAACCTTATGACCACTTCATACTTCCTATAGAATCTTACAATCAATTGATGTAAAAGGATACCGATTCATCAAATAGCATGCAATGTTAACAACCTTAGTCCACAAGTCCTTGCCCAACACAATATTACTAATCATGCACCGGGCTCTCTCCAAGAGTGTTTGATTCATTCGCTCAGCTACGCCATTTTGTTCAGGCATGTGACATACTGTGTTGTGCCTTATGATCCCCTAATCTTTGCAATATTCATTAAACTCGGTGGAAGTAAATCCACCAACATTATCAATCCTTAAAACTTTTGTTTTTCACTTTGATTGTTTTTCTACCATGACCTTCCATTGTTTTAATTTAGTGAAAACTTTGAATTTATGTTTCATGAAATAAACCTAAACTTTTCAAGAGTAGTTGTCAATAAATGTGACAAACCATAACGACCCTCGAATGGAAGCCATGACCGATGGCCCCCATACATCAGAGTGCACATAATCAAGCACTCCCTTACATACTGTTTACCAGTTTTAAATGATAGCCTAGATTGTTTACTATATATACAGTGCTCACATATATTTAAACCTGAATTATTAAAAATGAAATTAAACAACGATCGAAAAGTACCTTTATGTCCCGCTTGCTCATGTGGCCCAGATGAGCATGCCACATACATGCAAACGTGAAGTCCATAACAATCGTTGCCACTCCACCTATTGAAGTGCTCCCGATCAACCTTTAAAGGTTATAGTGCCTTTGTGCCCTCATAACCACGAGTGCCCCCCCTTCGATACTTTAAAGACACCATTAACACCGGTGAACTTGCACCATATTGCCTTGAGTGCATTGAGAGAAAACAAATTCCTTTTCATGTCAGGAACATGTCTGACCTCAGTTAAGGTACGCTCCATCTCATCAAAATCTTGATGTGCACCATCCCAACAGCCACAACATTGCAGGCATTGTCATTGCCCACAAACATCGGTCCACCATTGGACTCCTTGTAACCGGCAAACCAATTCCAATGAGGAGTCATGTGATACGAAGCCCCTATGTCAAAGATCTACTCGTCTCTATGATTATCTTTTAAGTGTCTGATCATAGACACTGACAACACATCACCTTCGCTTGTCTCTTCATCAAACGTGGCAATATTGGAGTCCTTGGAAGAAGCTTCTGAGTTTTCTTTCTTCGCTTTAGGATTTATATAATCCTACTTCATGTGCCTTGTTATCCCACAATTCCAGCACTTTGACTTGCCCTTGCCCTTAGATATGAATCTAAATCGAGAAGATTATGTGTCTCGCTCAGAATTTCTTCCTCTTATAAACAAAGGATCGGTAGAGACCCATATGCTACCATTTTTCTTTCTTGTGGCCTTTCCTTGAAGACCTGAGATAACGGTGTCCACACTCAAAGATGAGTTACTGATGCACAACGAGTCCTTAAAAGACTCCTGCTGGAGCAGATTCAGCCTCAGCCTCTACAGGCTGCTCTGCCAAGGGTTGGGCAGATGCCCTCACGGTTGGGGCTAACATGATGTCCTTATCTCCCAGTAATGGGATCACAAATGGTGGATCATTAGAAGGCCCCGGCCGAGAGTCTCAACTCTCAGGCCCGAAGTCGCCCTGGAAGGCCATAGGCCATTTTCGATCGGAATCTAGCTGGAAAGCAGAAACAAGAAAGAAAAACAAAAAGAGGGGGAGAGATGAAGGAGGATGAAGGATACGAAGCTCAACAGAAGAAAGATTTCCAACTTACCAGAAATTGCTAAGTCTGAGAAGTCAGCGAGCAACAACGAGAGCAAATGGCTAGGACGATTAGGGTTTTCCCTCTTTTATAGGGAGCTCGGCCTCCTGCAGTAATTGTTCACATTAAATGTGGTTGCCAAAGAGGCTCCTTGGCACATGCTTGTAACCACGTGGAGATCTCTCATTCGCCCAACGACCTGACTTCCCAGGTAGTGCCACGCGTCCACGCCCCATAGGTCGAAAACGGAAAGGTGCCTTGCTAGCGCACGCCGCCTCAAGCACGTCGTACCATCATTGCAGGTCTTTCTCGATCTCCACATCTGCCGCCTCTCTCCGCATTAATGGTGAACTGACTCAACCTCCCATGCATAAGATATCATTAATCCTACCTCATTACATCAACTTACTTCCTGAGCTCACCACGGTCAACTCAGAAGCAATGGGCTACTGTTACAGGTAGAAATGAATTGGTTAGAAGTATGAGGTCGGTTCAGACATTTGTGCACGTCGCGCAACTAGCTAATACCAGTCATAACCAATGAGCTCCTCAACGGCCAAAAAATGGTAATCTGCTATAGGAGACCTGTCCATCCAACAACCTTCATGGACGTCGAGCTCCCCCATGGTCCCATCCATGTTTGAGTGGCTGTTTAGATCTTTTGGAGAAGCCTCTGAAGCTCGATTCCATATAAAACCAAGTGCGCCTTGATCGAAGACTTGCAAAAGTCCCTACATCGTGCGATAAGATGAAGATGATAGTCATCCCTGACTTCACTTATGTTCTACTAAGGAAGAGTGCCCGGCCCAGTCTCAGTGCTCGGATACAACCTTAACAGGCAGGTTAGTAACCTACTCAAATGTTAAAGGGAAGCTCGACTATGGCCCACCAAAGAGTCCAAATCAGAAATCTCCTCCTCAGGACGGCTATGTATGTAAGTCAACTTGGTCTTCTACTACATGTGTCTTTTAACCCCAACCACTTCATCTTAACATCACCAATGATCTTGCGAAATGGTTGAGAAACAGCCACACCTATGATTCAGGAAACATTTCTCTCCATGTAATCAACTCATGGCTTATAAATAAAAGCATCATCTGTTATGAAAGGTATGTACTAGTGAACCCTCAATTCTACTGGATCTAGCCTGTTGGATTTTGACTTACGAATAGGAGGATAGGATTCCTGCAACAATGGTTAAGCAAATTTGTGCTCCTTGTGCTCTTTGTGTGCAGTTATTCAGAGTTACAACAACGGTTAACCAAATTTCTGCAATAGCATATTTACTTGGCCATGCCGTACATGAAAAATGGTCAAAATAAAATCATGTATTGATCCCGACCATTCCTTTTTAGGAACTTCTCCACACCAACTGTCAATTGTTAAGCATTTTTTCTGCGTACTTTTAAAGTCACCGATCAGATATCTTGGATCATCCAGCCAATCTTCTTTTCTAGCCACCCTCCATCCATGGTAGGGGATAGTAGACGGACGGTCCCTATCGATAAATGACACTGCCACTTGTATTGTGGAGATAGGGCTCTACCATATTCCTATTCCTCCATTGTGTAGGCTTACATGTCCTTGACGAATAAGAAAATCCTTCTAGTTTGAACTCCTAACGGTCGATCTTGCAGGCCTGGCGTTGGTCCACGATATCGCATTGAGCCGACAATTCTAATCGTCAGATGCAATGGCTTATTATTTATTTTTAATTGTAGACTCATGGGTGATGGGTTTTATTAACTCGTTGTTGACCGGTCGTGAGCCCTACTCGACCGATCGTGGACTGGTGTACGACTAGTTGTGGGTTCGTGCCCTGACACGACTCAAAGTCCAGCGAGTACGGACTAGTTTTTCCGGGGTGCTCGACTGGTCGTAAGAGGTGCTCGACCGGTCGTAAGTGGCTCTCGACTGGTCGTAGCCTCCTCACGACTAGTCGTAGTTACGTAAATTCATTTCGCGATTTTACGCGGATTTCGTTTCACAAGTCCTTTCGCAACTGGGATGCGGAAAGGATTTTCCTAAAACTATAAAAAGGGGTCCCTAGGGTTTTTCTAGGGTATGAGGTGTGAAGGAAAAAGCACAAGAGGGATATCAAAGGTATGAGAGAGAGAACAAGAGAGAGTGGAAGCTTATAGAAGGGAGGTTATGCTCGTGGAGGTTATTGTTTCGATAAGAAAACAAATGTATTTAGTTTGGGGAAACTATCTTATTTAGTCATAACAATGGGACAGTATAAAGACAATCATCACACTTTATTGATTCTGAATTCATTTACATCCTCAAATATCCCTTGATTCTAATATAGATTACAAAGAATTCACTATGAGTTCAGTTATCATAGTTAAATGTAAATTTTGGCAGCATAACGACAATGATCTCAATCATCCCCTAAGACTTAGGAGGAATTGATGAATCGACCAATAGTTTTCAAGAAAAATAGAGATTCCGGCAGCATTCCGGTGCCATTTCGGTCATCTCCTAAGACTTAGGAGAAATACGCCTTTCTGTCGGTGATTCTTCATTCTCTCCTGAATAAGAAGACCTTGAAGATTTGAAGACTTCGGCCATTTCGGCAGCATGACAGCCCATTGCTGTTATAGACTGCGGGGCAGTCGATTTGCGCGGGACCGCGAAAACCATATAGTTTGCGCGGGTCCGCGCAAACTGTATGAGCATAATGCTCGTTTGCACGGATCCACGCAATCTGCTGGAGCCCAATACCCCGCACCTTCGATCTTCTCCTTTGCTTTTCTTTCACTCTGAAATCTTCGAATCCCTTTTTTAGAGAAAGAGCGGGGTATTTATAGACATTTTCACAGGTGTAAAACTCCGACTTGGGCGATGTGGGACAAAATAACACCCAATCATTTTTATATCACCGTCATACGCTTTGCGCGGATATGCGCAACGACATGCTTTGCGCGATCTCGCGCAATCTGTCTTCTTTGAGTGATCCCGCGCAATCTGTCTTCTTTGAGCGATCCCGCGCAATCCATTTACTTTGAGCGATCCCGCGCAATCCGTTTACTTTGCGCGATCCTGCACAATCCGTTTACTTTGCGCGATCCGGCGCAAAGTATTCTCAGAACTGTTTCTTTGTTCCTTTCTTTCAATCATTTCCTTGATCTTTCCTTGCTTCAATTCTTTGCTTTATTTTATGCCTCAACAGATGCCCCCTTGATCCGTTCTTTGTTTGTTTCAGAAAATCAAAGAAAAGGATCAAATCACGCCCTTCTACAGGGTTTGTTTGCTTTGCGCGGGTCCGCACAAAGTCTTTCTTCTCTCCTTCTCCTGCTTTGCTTCTCTCTTTGCTTTCCAATCTTCTTCTGCTTCAATCCTTTCATCACTTTTTCATGCCTTAACAGGGCCCGCACAAAGTCTTTCTTCTCTCCTTCTCCTGCTTTGCTTCTCTCTTTGCTTTCCAATCTTCTTCTGCTTCAATCCTTTCATCACTTTTTTCATGCATCAGCAGGTGCGATACCCCTGGAGCCGAAACTTTTCTAAAATACCTAAACTACCCCTTGAGCTGGAACTTTGCCAAAATACCTAAACTACCCCTTGAGCTGGAACTTTACCTTACTCTGACAACTGCAATGAGATATTTTTTGTGCCTCAACAGATGCCCCCTCGATCCTTCTTTGATTGATTCCTGAAATCAAATGGAGGATCGATCTTCCTCTGCCCGAAGAACTTGAATGAATTGTAACTAAAGGATGACTAAATGATCATGCTTGCATGGAATAATGGATGGTCATACTTGACCAGAAGATCGAATGATCACGTTCAATCAGAAGACTTAAATGATCACGTTCAAACAGAAGACTTTGAATGCTCACGTTCAAACGGAAGACTTGATTGATCACATTCAAACGGAAGACTTGAATGCTCACGTTCAAACGGAAGACTTGATTGATCACGCTCGAATGGAGAACTTGAATGCTCACGTTTCAAACAGAAGACTTGATTAATCACGTTCGAATGGAGAACTTGAATGCTTACGTTTCAAACGGAAGACTTGATTGATCACGTTCGGATGGAGAACTTGACTGATTGCACTCGAACGAAAGACTTGATTATTGTGCTTGATCGGAAGACTTGATGATTGTGTTCGACCGGAAAACTTGGTGATTGTGTTCGACCGGAAAACTTGATGATTGCGCTTGACCGGAAGACTTGATGATTGTGCTCAGCCAATAGTGTCGAGCGGATGTTTCACTAAAGAAGATGAGATTCTCTTTTCATCGAAACACATCTCTGCAATAGCTGTGACGACTTTGTCTTTGAGCAACTTGATCAGAGAACTATCTTTCAACAACAACAGTCTCTTTGATCAACTCCAGCGACTCCTTCCTTTAATTTGGTGTCTAGAAAGTTGTTCTTTAATGCTGCTCTGCTGCAATAATTTTTTCGATTGTTTCCTTTATTCATGATCTGCATAATCCAAGCTTTCGAATAATGGTCTTTCCTGCCAAATTGATTGGAATTAGTAACTCAATATATCATAATCTTTTCATTTTAACTTTATAAAGCATTGACAGTTTTGAAATATATATTGAAAACTTCTCTTCTCTTTTAGGCTGATTGTGATATTCGTAGTATGATAATGATTTAATCATTTCATTTTTGTGATTGTCATCATGCTTCGCATTGCATTCTTTGTATTCTTTATATCGTGCTCTTGGAGAAGTCATTTCCAACTCCAAAAGGTTTAATTGCAGAGTTGTTTCTAGCTTGTACTCCTTAGCATTTCTTCATAGACTTTTCCTGGGATCTTTGCTGATTTGATGATGATTCCATTTGCTCTGCCTCCATCAGATCTGGTACTTGGAGACTCGCAATATCACTGTTAGAACAATGAGGAGTTATGGCATCGGACTTATATAATCGAGCTTTTATATAGAAGTAACTTTTGAACATTCTCATTGAATAATGCTTCACAATTCTCGGTACATGAATTCCTCCACTATGCATAAGAGATTTTTAGAAAGACCGAGGCATAGATTACTTTTGGAGACATAGATCCTGCCCCCTTTCTCGGTCGTTGTTGCATAAAGATTTCTTCAGGAGATAATATTTCCGAAGTAAAGCCTGCAGATACTCCTGAAGGATAGATAATTTTTGCTGCTCCTTTTAATGAATCCAAAGAATATATCTGAATCTTTAGATTGTCCGGGAGAGAATAATAATCCTTCTCTAGTTTATTTTCTGTCGCCTTTTGAGAAACTTATGCGATAATATTTCTCTATCATCAAGAAGGTAAGAGACAAAAAGACTTTACAGCTCTTGTCAATATATTAATTGGTCTTGAGGAGTTGAACTTTTTGAATAGATAATTGTCAATGTCTTGAAGGCATTTACTGTCGATGTAATTTGAACCTGATTCAAGAGAAACGCATTTTTGTATGTATTTTATTCAACATTTAGAATTTCCATCAGGCAATTGCATATTTGAGCATATTTAATATGTATCTGCAGCATTTTGAATGCTACACGTAATTGATGCTTTTGAGCATATTTGATGCTTTTGAGCAATGGTGCTAGCGTACTTTGACTGACCATACTTTGACTGGACTGAACTTGACTTGACCAGACGACTGAACTTGACTTGACTGAACTTGACGACCAGACTTGACTTAACTGGACTTAATACTGGGCTCAAAGAGCAAGATAGTTTACCGCCAATTTCGGGCAATGGGCTCAAGGAGCAATTATAGTTTACCGCCAATTTCGGGCAGGCCAATTTAAGGCTTTGCAGGTCTTATGCGTAGTTGGCCATATAGGCTTGGCTAAGCAACCTTATTTGTCATTGCTGTGGCTGGCCAATTTCGGACTTTTTTAAAAAAGTTTTTTTTTTTTTTGAAGCTTTGTAGGTCTTATGCATAGTTGGCCATATAGGCTTGGCTAAGCTGCCTTAAATGATCATTTGCCATCGCTGTCATAAGATTTGTGTGGTTGGCCTATTAGGCTTATTCCACTGCTTATTTCACTGCCGTCGTAAGATTTGTGTGGTTGGCCAATTTAGGCTTATTCCACTGCTTATTTCACTGCCGTCGTAAGATTTGTGTGGTTGGCCAATTTAGGCTTATTCCACTGCTTATTTCATTGATAGGAATAACGAATCAATAATTTATACATCGCCATTGCTGATATTTTCTGACAATGCTTATGGTTAGGATAGTGTATCAGCTTGGCGATGATAACAATTTCAATAAGGTGAAATAAGATAATATTGTATTAGCAATTGACGACAACAGCGATAGTTACCAATTTTAGCGATAATCCTTAATGCTTTTCATTTGATGATTTTCATTTGACACTTTTCATTTGACGCTTTTCATTTTGCGATGACTTAATATGCTTGAAAGCCTGCATTTCATTTATGTACACAAAAGATATATTCTATGGTGAAAAACATATTTCACAGATTTTTTACTCACCTGTCCTGCTTTGGCAATGACTTGATATGCTTGAAAGCCTGCATTTTATCCATGTACACAAAAGATATATTCTATGATGAGAAATACATTTCACAGATTTTTACCTTTTACTCACCTGTCTTGCCCTCTTTTGATTTTGGAAGTATCATACCGATATCTTTCAAAATCAAAATAGCGATCATCTCCTTAACTGATAGGTATTGCAATGCATATCTGCATATTTGCAACGAATACATTTTTTTTATTTTTTATTTTTATTATTTTTTTTATTTTTACAATCTTACATCTTTTGCCTTGCTCCCTGCTTTTTATTTGAGTATTTAGGCTATGACAACTCGATTTTGTCAATTACTGATGATTCACCATACGAAGCATGCTATCGTCTTTTAACGTAGATGCCCCCAGAATTTTCTTTATCGAGCTTCTGTCATTTTTCTCTATTTTTTCTCTTTCTGTTATGCTCTTTCCATCGAAATTTCTCCTTTATCGATCATCTTTTGTAGCTTGTTCCTGAGGGGATTACAATTTTCTGTATGATGTCCAAATTTGCGTTGATAATGGCAATAATCCATTCCTCTTGTATTTTCGATTTCTTCGATGTGTCTTGGCTGAGGTAATTCAATACTTTTCATAGCCAACAATTGATTCAGCATAGGAAGTATATCTTTTCTTGCAAATGAATACTTCGTATGGTCTTTATTTTGCCTGGACCTCTTATATGTCATTATAACCGCAGGACCATTTCTATCTTCTTCATCGCCGTCTTTTTCAACATCCTGATAAGCTTTTTTAGCTTTTTCTTTCCAAGTGATGTGGGCTGATTTTAACTGAAGAGCAGACACTCTTCCCATCATCTTTTCAAGAGCATAAGCCTTCGTAGCAAAATTACGAAAGGTTTTCCAATCTTTACTAATCAGGTGGCATGCCAATTCTGGTCTCATGCCTTCTAAACATAGTTCTATTTGTTCTGATTCCCGTAGAGGATGTTGACATGATACTGCTAAGTCCTTCCATCGACTGATGAATTCTTCAACTGATTCATTTTCTTCTTGGTGAATAGAGGTCAATTCGGTTAAACTAACTTCTCGGTCCGAAGAGAAAAAGTTTGACATAAAAGCATCCTGCATTTGTTTCCAAGTATGAATAGATCCTGGGATTAAACCTGAATACCATATGAAAGCTCTTCCTGTCAGAGACGACCCGAATAATCGCAGACAATATTGAGGAACTCTAAAAAAAATTCCCATCTTTGCTATGAAATGCATCATATGCTCTTCTGGTGATCTGTTCCCGTTAAATTTCTAAAAGTCTGGTTGCCTGAAATTAGCGGGAAATGGCATGTCTTCTATTTCAGGGGGATATGGTGTCCGGTACCTGAAGCGGCCAGTATTTGCGCGCTCTTTTTCTAATATGACAGCTTCTTCGACGACTTGTCTTACATCATCCTGCATTACAGTCCTTGCGACTGGAACAGATCCTCTTGATCCTGCCCTCTGTAGATGAGAGTGTTCAGGAGGGCTTTATTGTCCGTTTACTGCACCCGTTGCTGGTGGAGCCGCAATTTGGGCTACATTATGCGTAAGAGTTGCTAATGCTTCCTTGAGATTCCTGCATTCATCTATTAGTGTTCTTTGCGCTTCAGCCATCTCATTAATATGATCTTCAGTGGATGGCAAGTTTTCCTGATTCATTTCGGCCATATGCACCGTGGCTTCTTTACTTTTTGATGAAGTCGTAGCTGGAGTAGAGCGAGAGGGTGGAGTATTGTCTGACTCCTGCGTATTCCCTGCGCTACCGATTGATTGGGGCGATACAAGCATCGGTGAATTTTTCTGAGGCGACACTAACATTAGTGAATCCATCACTATTGCTTTACCCTTTTGCTCTTTCGTCCACTTGACCCTTGAGGCGGTTAGAGTCGGAAAGTCGTGCGTTGTTAATTATGAGACTACTTGCTTAGGATAAATCGCAGGAGGAGCGATTTCAGAATTCTTCTTTGCTGCATTACGCGTTGTCGGCCTTATGAATCTTGGCGTAAGCGGGTGTACTCTAGAGCATCTTGCATTCTGTGCTCTTATTTTACGAGACATTACGGTAGTCCAGCTTTTATCTCCTTCCAGCGGTTGAGGTGAAGCGGATATTACATCAGATGTTGTTCGAATCGGGTTGTTTTTTGCCCAAAGAAATTCGAATCATGCACTCTGGAGATTGATTCGGTGCATACTCTATCATAAACCTGGTCGGAGTGAAACGGAAGCCCACTGTCCTTTCAGAAATTGTCATTGGTCGTAACTTGTAGTTGGATTCGGAAACCTTTGATAATGAAACATACGTGAAGTTAGTATGCGAGGGATTAAGTAAACTATCTAAGAGATGAAGGGGAGGATGTTCCCACTGAGAGTCGCCATTTTGGTGTCTAAGAGACGCAAAAAAGTAATAAGAGTCTTACAACTTTCCCCAAGTTAATGTTAAATAAGATAAAAGTCCCCAGCAGAGTCGCCATTTTGTTTCGACAAGAAAACAAATGTATTTAGTTTGGGGAAACTATCTTATTTAGTCATAACAATGGGACAGTATAAAGATAATCATCACACTTTATTGATTCTGAATTCATTTACATCCTCAAATATCCCTTGATTCTAAGATAGATTACAAAGAATTCACTACGAGTTCATCTATCATAGTTAAATGTAAATTTTGGCAGCATAACGACAATGATCCCAATCATCCCCTAAGACTTAGGAGGAATTGATGAATCGACCAATAGTCTTCAAGAAAAATAGAGATTCCGGCAGCATTCCGGTGCCATTTCGGTCATCTCCTGAGACATAGGAGAAATACGCCTTTCTATCGGTGATTCTTCATTCTCTCCTGAATAAGAAGACCTTGAAGATTTGAAGACTTCGGCCATTTCGGTAGCATAACAACCCATTGCTGTTATAGACTGGAGGGCAGTTTGTTTGCGCTGGTCCGCGCAAACTGTATGAGCCCAATGCTCGTTTGCGTGGATCCGCGCAATCTGCTGGAGCCCAATACTCCGCACCTTCGATCTTCTCCTTTGCTTTTCTTTCACTCTGAAATCTTCGAACCCCTTTTTTAGAGAAAGAGCGGGGTATTTATAGACATTTTCACAGGTGTAAAACTCCAACTTGGGCGATGTGGGACAAAATAACACCCAATCATTTTTATATCACCGTCATACGCTTTGCGCGGATATGCGCAAACGACATGCTTTGCGCGATCTCGCGCAATCTGTCTTCTTTGAGTGATCCCACACAATCTGTCTTCTTTGAGTGATCCCGTGCAATCTGTCTTCTTTGAGCGATCCCGCGCAATCCATTTACTTTGCGCGATCCCGCGCAATCCGTTTACTTTACGCGATTCGGTGCAATCTGTTTACTTTGCGCGATCCAGCGCAAAGTATTCTCAAAACTGATTCTTTGTTCCTTTCTTTCAACCTTTTCCTTGATCTTTCCTTGCTTCAATTCTTTGCTTTGTTTTATGCCTCAACAGATGCCCCCTTGATCCGTTCTTTGTTTGTTTCAGAAAATCAAAGAAAATGATCAAATCACGCCCTTCTACAGGGTTTGTTTGCTTTGCGCGGGTCCGCACAAAGTCTTTCTTCTCTCCTTCTCCTGCTTTGCTTCTCTCTTTGCTTTCCAATCTTCTTCTGCTTCAATCCTTTCATCACTTTTTCATGCCTCAACAGGGTCCGCACAAAGTCTTTCTTCTCTCCTTCTCCTACTTTGCTTCTCTCTTTGCTTTCCAATCTTCTTTTGCTTCAATCCTTTCATCACTTTTTCATGCCTCAACAGGTGCGATACCCCTGGAGCCGGAACTTTCCCAAAATACCTAAACTACCTCTTGAGCTGGAACTTTGCCAAAATACCTAAACTACCCCTTGAGCTGGAACTTTACCTAACTTTAACCACTGCAATGAGATATTTTTTGTGCCTCAACAGATATCTATTGTGCAGTTTATATCTCATCTCTTCTATGTCCTCATAATCGGTTAGATCTCTTCGTTTTCTTTTATTCTCTCATTGTTTATCCACTCCTGCTTGAGTGAAGAAAGTTGTAACATTCTACTTCATAGTGGACTGTTGATTTGGACGAGGTCCTGTGGTTTTTACCTCTTTGAGGGTTTTCCACGTAAAAATCTCTTGTGTGGTGTGTGATTGATGCTTTGATTTATTTCATTGCTTTATTATCCATAATTTTGGTTTGTTCTGGAGGGCTAGATCCTAAGGTTTTATGCAAGGCCCCTAACAAAGTGGTATTAGAGCTAAGTTCATTGAACGAGTAGGATCGGTTTTGAATTATAAAAGGTGGCTCATCAAGGATGATCAGCCTCAATAGTTCTAACTGGACCATATGGAAGGGTAAGATGGAGGACTTGCTTTATTGTAAGGACCTATATTCTCCGATTTTAGGCATATCAACAAAATCTAAGATATGTCTGATGATGTTGGAAGAAGATGGACCGAAAGGTGGTGGGGTTTATTAGACAATGATTGGATGATTCTGTGTTCCACCATGTGTCTACAAAGACCTCAGCTGCTAGCCTATGACAAAAATTAGAAGGGCTGTATGAGAGGAAGACAACCGGTGATAAAATTTTTCTGATAAGGCGACTTGTGAATCTCAAGTTCAAGGATGGTGGTTCTATGGCCTAGCACATGAATGAGGTTAGCAATATAGTGAACCAACTCTCCTCTATGAAGATGGTCCCGGATGATGAATTGCAGGCTTTGCTTTTGCTTAGTTCATTGCCCGACAGTTGAGAGACATTGGTGGTGTCTCTAAGTAACTCTGTGCCAGACGGAAAGATATCCATGGAACAGGTAACTAGTTGTCTCTTTAATGAAGAGACAAGGAGGAAGTATCAGGGGTCTACTCAACAAGAGGCCCTTGTGACATAAGAACGAGGGAGAGGAAAGAACAGGAAGGGCGGGAAGGCCCGAGATAAATCAAGAGGCAAGTCAAGTAACAGAAAAGATGTTGAATGCTGAAATTGTGGCAAGAAGGGCAACAATAAGCATGAATGTCGTAAGGCTAAGAACAATAACAAGGGAAAAGGAAAGGAAGATGAATCAGATTCCACTGCGGTCGCTTCAGATGGTGACATGGTAGTTATTCTTTCATCAGATCACGATATATGTCTCACGGCTACGAGTCAGGACACCGACTAGGTGATTAACTCCGGAGCTTCTTTTCATGCGACTCTACGTAGAGATTTCTTCACAAGCTACAAGTCAAGTGACTATGGGACCGTGAAGATGGGAAATTCTGGCGTATCGAAGATCGTGGGAGTCGGTGATATTTGTGTGAAGACCGATGTGGGCTGCACGTTGGTTCCCAGACCTTCGCCTCAACTTAATGCCGGCGGGAAGGTTAGATGATGATGGCTTTGAAAGCCGGTTTGCTGGTGGGCGCTGGAAGCTCATAAAAGGTTCGTTGATCGTGGCCAGATGAAAGAAGTGTTGCACCCTTTACAAGGCAAGTGTCAGTATGTGCAAGGGTGGGTTAAACGCAGTGGAAGATTCAACTATTGACATGTGGCATAGATGTCTAGGCCATATGAGTAAAAAAGGGCTTCAACTACTAGTGAGGAAGCGGCTCTTTCCAGACGTGACAGGTACACCTCTCAAAACCTGTCTTAATTGTTTATCAGGGAAACAACATAGAGTTTCATTTATTAAATTTGCTTCTCATGTTAATAAATTACATGCATTAGATTTGGTTTATTCTGATGTTTGTGGTCTTATGAGGACAAAAACCTTGGGTGGGGCATTGTATTTTGTCACTTTTATAGATGATGCGTCTAGGAGGGTTTGGGTTTATGCTTTGAAATCCAAGGATGAGGTCTTTGGTGTGTTTAAATTATTTCATGCTATGGTCGAGAGAGAGACAGGTAGATCATTGAAGTGCATCCGCACTGACAATGGTGGTGAATATATTGGTGACTTTCATGAGTACTACAAGTCCCTGGGTATACGGCATGAACAGACGGTTCCCAAGACCCCCCAGCATAATGGTGTAGCTGAACGAATGAATCGTACCATTGTTGAGAGAATCAGATGCATGTTATCCCATGCGAAGTTGCCCAAGACGTTCTGGGGAGAAGCAATGCACACGGCGGTGTATTTGATAAACAGGTCTCCATCAGCACCGTTGAATGGAGAAGTACCTGAGAAGGTGTGGACTGGACAAGACCCATCGTACAGTCATCTCAGGGTGTTTAGATGTAGGGCATCCGTTCACGTACTAAAGGACGAGAGGTCCAAGCTCGATATGAAGATCAGGCAGCGTGTGTTATTGGGGTACGATGATGAAAAGTTCGGTTACGGATCGTGGGATCCGAGCGAGAAGAAGCTCATCAGGAGCAGAGATGTGGTTTTCTTTGAAGATCAGTGTATAGAAGACATTGGTAAGCCAGAGAAGAACCGGCCTAGTTCAGGGGAGCTAGAGGACATGGATCTGGTTACTCCTCCTGTGGTGCCTTATGAAGGGGGAGTACAACAAGGTGTAGACGACGAGAGAGTTCCTTCAGAAGATGGACCAGGGGAGCAGCCCCCACTTGATCCATCTGTTGAGTCACAGGTGATGAGGTCATCTAGGGACAGACAACCGTTCAAGAGGTACTCGCCGCATGAGTACATTATGTTAACTGATGGGGGAGAGCTAGAAGATTACTCTGAGGCCCTAGCCGACGAGCATAAGGGGGAGTGGTTGAAAGCTATGCAAGAGGAGATGAAATCCTTACATAAGAACCACACCTATGATATGGTGAAATTGCCTAAGGGCAAGAAAGCTCTGAGCAACAAGTGGGTGTTCAGAAAGAAGATTGAGCAGAAGAATTCACAAACGAGGTTCAAGGCCAGACTTATGGTGAAAAGGTTTGGTCAGAGGAAAGGCATAGACTTCGAGGAGATATTCTCACCAGTGGTGAAGATGACATCCATACAGGTGTTGCTTGGGTTGGCGGCTAGCATGGATCTGGAGATAGAGCAGTCAGATATTAAAACTACCTTTCTCTATGGTGACCTGGAAGAAGAGATCTGTAACGACCTGAAAATTTCCGTACATTGGGCCGAGTACCACCTCGACCAGAAATCACATAGGATTAAATCCTTTAGAAATTTAACAAAGTTAACTAAGTACTAAACTCGGTTAGTCATGAAATCTGTTGGGATCGCTTTAAATACGATCTGCAAGACCCAAAACATGTAGAATTAGTGACTCTAGGTTACCCTAAAGTCTAGAGCCAAACTCATTACCCGTCTGCTCTTGGGACTGAAACGAAACTTCATATGAGGTCTAGATCGCACCTCGGGAGTCCTATTAACACGAAGCTAAGGAACCAGGACCGCCCCACTGGGCTTGACAATCATCTCAAAAATCAGGCAATTCCGATGTCCTACGGCCATTTATTTCGATCCGGAGCGAGGGAGTGTGAAAAACACTATTCCCATCCAAATAAAAATATCTGGAATAGTGATCTGGCACCTTTTGGTTGCGCGTCAGTATTAAGCAACCTGACCGTCGGAATCAGACCAAATTACACCCTCGGATTAAGAAAAATTTCAGGAACATTTACATGTACTCAGAATTTCTGATCGTGGCCCACTGACCGTTGAACTGAAAGTGGTCCGCCACGTGCGATCTGGGAATCCGATCGAGTCGAAAACGTAATCCCACATAGATCTGTAGATGGTGAGCTTAAGTCTGACGTTTGGCTCAAGAGAGGGCCACCAGAACATACTTTTGAGCTTGGAAAGTGGCGAACTGCCTACATATGCAGCCACCCTTGAACCTGAGTCTATTTTGGACATGTTCTTGGCTATAAAAGGGGCTTAGAACAGCCCCTCTCATAGCCATACGAATTTGGGTGCAAACCCTTAGAGAGAGAAAGAGAGAAAAGAGAGAGAAAGTCTTGGAGATCGAAGCCGATCTTCCTCCTGCTGCTTCCACTCCTCCCACGGCCTACACCGCCCTATTCCAGGGGTTTTCCCGGCGGTGTCCATCCCATTTGAAGGTAAGAAACCCTAACCCTAGGTCTGATTTGAGCTTGATTAGTGGTAGGTTATGAAAAAGCTAATCGGATACGCTCTTAGGCTAGGAAACTCCCGTATACGGAAGCTCCACACTCTTGCTGATTCGTTGGAATTCCAGGGCTGAGGTGAGGACTTTAAGTGTATAAGTTACGGTTTTCAATGCTTTCAATGTCAGATAATGATAGATTCATGATCTGCATGCAAATGCACATGTACAAAGTGCTTTCCATTTCCTGTTTCGATTAGCGATAAAGAATATGGAATTTTACATACTCTTGATATACGTAGAAATACCGTATACGTATTTTGTTGAGAAAATGTTTGACATGTTTATTTAATGTTTGATTATATCATGTGTGGATAAAATGCTAGTTGGCGAAAGGGATCGCAAAAATACGTGTTCATGTGTAAATGTCATGTATGTTGAAATTGCGTATTCTAGAAATTCCGCATACGTGCGGATTTTGGAAATGTAATTGTAATGATTATTCGCTGTATGATTACGTTATACACGGGAAAAATACTCTCGTGGCGAAGGGACAGCCCTAACCCGAACCTGGCTAACATACGTCATGTATGTTGGAATAGTGTATTCTAAGTGTTGTTGCAAATGCTTGTATGTGTACATGTGTATGTACTAGTGCCTTAGATAGGCGCTGTGATATGGGTTTCCGACTCACTTAGAGACATGTAGGATCCCCTCCCTGCGGTGGTTCACCGCAACCACTCAATTGTAATGCGCACACAACTGTATCCCTATGGGGATAGTGTTTTATCACATGCCCTTACAACATGCTTTACAAAACATGCTTTGCAACATGCTTTACTTCATGTTTACTTCACGCTTATAACATGTCTACTAACATGCTTGTATTGCTTGTTTATCATGCTTTACTTCACATGTATCAATGAAAACTGTTTGAGCTTGGGACTATGTATATAGTCCAAAATTCGGTACCAGACTTGTGATTGTGGCTGAGATTCATGTCGCCACAAAGGACGTGTCCGGCGAACCGAGTCGTACTTCGGTTGGCGATAGTGGTTGGCCACGCGGAGTGCTTTTGCGCTCCATATCGCTCAACTTGTGGTGCGCTCGAGCTAGTCAGGCTCGCCAACTAAAACCGAAGTGTAATTGTGTGTTCACCCTGTTTGGTCGCTACTGCTTGAACCTAGGGTACCAAACTACTAGTGGCGATTCTCGTTAACCATGGTACCTAGATCCGCTAAGTCGCATGAGCCAGGCATGGTGGTATGGGACACCGTGGTCGAGCTGTCGGCCTACGCTGGGCCATGTGCCTCCCCGTAGTGACCATTGCGCAACTAACGTGAGCCGAATACGGTGGTATGGGACACTGTATTCGAGCTGTCGATACTTCGGCGAGAGCCGAGTACGGTGAGATCTGTGCTGTGTGCTGACGGGCGACGAGTCTCTCCGTGGTATCATCGAGTACACTCCAAGGGTCTGTGATTGGCCATGAGTCTTTCACAGCAACTAGAGTGTGTGAGTTGAGCCGAGTACGTGAGACCTGTGTACTTGAGTTGATGGCTAGTGATTAAGCCGAGTACGGTGAGACCTGTACTCGAGCTGACGGCCAGCAATGGAGCCGCATACGGTGAGATCTGCATCCGCGCTGACGGGGATGAGCCGCCCTTTGCGATGCCTTCACTACGCTTCTCAAACCATAATATCGTATGAGATTATCTAGGATTGACGACCCTAGAATGGATCATGTTGGGAATGATACAAGGGAGGTACCTTAGTTTCCCAATACTGCTGTTGAAATGGACTAATAAAAACTTGGAAATCATGAGCATCATCGCACCGCATGTGCTTTGTAGATGTGTGCGCACTGAGGGAGTAAGCATTCGCGAACGTAAGATGATGTCGCTTGAGGGTGGTTTGGCAAGGGCATACAGCATCATGTCATATCATTTTGCACTTAACAAGAGTAGTTAGAAATGCTTGATTTATATTGCTTTATCATTACTGCTTGGTTGATTTGATAACATGTTAACTTATGCTTTATTGTTCCACTGAGTTAGCTACTCACTCCCACGTTACGGGACGGTGTTGTACACACCAACCAGACTCCGTCGCAGGTATAGAGGGCGCCTTGGTTCAGGAGCCAGAACCCGACATTGATGAGGACCAGGAAGAGTTCTCCTTCATGCAGTACTCTGACGGCTTCGCTTAGGCCGGCTGCATCGCGGGATTCTCAGGGCCTCTTTGGAGGATTGTATTTTGGGTTTTGACTTAAAAACAATACATGTATATTGGTGCTCAGCTAGTACTCATACTCTGGAGTTCAGAAAATTTTGTTACTTTACATACTTGAATATAAAATTTCAGTCTTCCGCTTGCTTTTATATACAATTGAACTGGAGTATGAATTACTGTTTTGGTTTAATCTCATTCATGTTTATTGCGCTAACTCAGACAACATTTAACCGGCATTGTGTATGTTGCATAAGTGATGCGTTGGAACTCGGGAGTTGAGTTCATACTCGACCCCCGAATTTCAGGGCGTTACAAGATCTACATGCACCAACCAGAGGGGTTCGAAGTCAATGGCAAAGAGCATATGGTGTATAGGTTAAGGAAGAGCTTGTATGGGCTGAAACAAGCTCCAAGACAATGGTACAAGAAGTTCGACTTGTTCATGTTACAGCATGGGTATGGCAGAATGGAGTCGAACCACTGTGTATTCACGCGCAAGTTCTCAGATGGTGATTTCTTAGTTCTGCTGTTATACGTTGATTACATATTCATCATGGAAAAGGACATCAAGAAGATCGACAGGCTGAAACAGGAGTTGGGAAAGTCTTTTACGATGAAAGACTTGGGCCCAGCTAGACAGATCCTAATAATGGAGATAACTCGTGACAGAAGCAGAAAGAAACTTTGGATGTCACAAGAGCGGTATATTGAGAAAGTCCTAGAGCGATTCAATATGAATGCAGCGAAGCTGGTCAGTACTCCACTAGATGGTCACTTCAGCTGTAGGAAGTTTGATATATGCTATGGTGTGTACACGCCTAGACATAGCATATGCGGTTGGTGTTGTCAGTCGGTATCTTACCAATCCTGACAAAGAACATTGGACAACTGTGAAATGGATACTACGGTATCTAAGAGGCTCATCCAGGTTGAGCCTATGCTACGGTGACGTAAACCTGTGTTAGAGGGCTACACAGACGTAGATATAGCAGGCGACATAGACTCCAGGAAGTTGTAATGCCCTGAAAATCGGGGGTCGAGCATAAACTGAACTCCCGAGTTCCAGAACATCACTTATGCAACAAAATGAATGATGATTGAATGTTGACTGTATTCGTGCATTGAACATGAGTGAGATTAAGCCAAAACAGCATATCATACTCCAGAGGCAGTTAAATTTGCAAGCGGAAGACTGTGATAGATAGATAAAATATATAAACTATGATGAGTCTCCAGAGTGTGATAACATTACCAGGTTAAATAATTACAAGTACAGTTCTAAAATATACCAAATGTGAGGAAGTGTAATGTCTCCTGTCCCAAGTACCATAGCCCCGTCAATACAATATCAGGTCTTCATTGACCTACTAGAGAGATACAGATAGGAGAACTCCTCCTATCATCATAGAAGTAGTCCGGTTCCTCTTCACAAGCATCGCCATCACCTGAAACTCAACAAATCTGGTTGGTGTGTACAACACCGTCTCGTAACGTGGGAGTGAGTAGCTAACTCAGTGGAACAATAAAGCATAGGTTAACATGTTATCAATCCAATCAAGCAGTAATGATATAGCAGTACAAATCAAACATTTCTAACTACTCTTATTAAGTGCGAAAATGAAATGACATGATGTTGTATGCCCTTGCCAAACCACCCACAAGCGACATCATCTTACGTTCGTGAATGCTTAACTCCCTCAGTGCGCCATATCTACTAAGCACATGCGGTGCGATGATGATCATGATTACCGAGTTATTATTAGTCCATTTCAAACAGCAGTATTGGGAAACTAAGGTACCTCCCTTGTATCATTCCCAAACATGATCCATTCTAGGGTCGTCAATCCTAGTTAATCTCATACGATATTATGGTTCGAGAAGCATAGTGAAGGCATCGCAAAGGGCTCGTCACCCGTCAGCGCGGATACAAATCTCACCGTATGCGGCTCAATTGCTGGCCGTCAGCTCGAGTACAGTCTCACACCGTACTCGGCTCAATCACTAGCCGTCAGCTCGAGTACAGGTCTCACCGTACTCGGCTCAACTCATACTCTAGTTGCTGTGAAAGACTCGTCGCCAATCACAGACCCTTGGAGTATACTCGAAGATACTATGGAGGACTCGTCGCCCGTCAGCACGAGCACAGGTCTCACCGTACTCGGCTCTCGCCGTAAGTATCGACAGCTCGAATACAGTGTCGCATACCACCGTATTCGGCTCACGAGTTTGGTTGCGCAATGGTCACTACGGGGAGGCACATGGCCCCAGCGTAGGCCGACAGCTCGACCACGGTGTCCCATACCACCATGTCAGGCTCATGCGTCTTAGTGGATCGAGGTACCATGGTTAAAAGGGGTTTCACTGGTAAGTTTGGTACCCTAGGTTCAAGCAGTAGCGTCCAAACAGGATGAACATGCATAAGGCAGATCAGGTTACTTGACGAGCTCGACTAGCGCGATCGTCCGTTGAGCTGCACAACATGAAGTGCATAAACAACTTCGTGTGGCCTAGCCACTGCCGACAGGCAACGCACGACTCGAGTTCGTCGAACACATCCCACGTGGCAAATGAATCTCAGCCACGAATTCAATCCCGTTACCGATTGCCTGGGCCATAAACATAGCCCTAATCACAATCAATTGCAGATAGACAAAGCAGTGATGGATCAGGATTCAAATCATACAATCAAAGTTTGGTATTATCCGTTTAGGGCTGCCAGGGCTGTTGCACGCACTCGTTGCTCCGCTCCCCCATCACCCATGACGAATCATACAACGTAATTATAAATTTAAACATATGCATTACATAGTTAAAATCATAAAGCAGTTGAGCATGTTATGAATCACAACACAAGCATGAGTTTGTACATGTTTAATTCCTATTCACACAACTATCAAAGGAGATCATACACATAGTTAAAAGAGGTTGAGAATCATATCTCAACACCCTTATACATTACAATTTGCTAACTACTACACATTCAGACATTTCAAGAAACACTTAAACAAACATACATCAACACATGACATATGTCGATCACATAGGCATTAGGCCAAATCCTTTCACTAGGGAGTTGCCCCAATCATAACACGCGTACACCCACGACGGATAGTCATGGCAAGCAGGAATCCAAGTTCCATATTCATTCAGCTATTTCCACAAACACTTGAGCCACACATTTTAGCATATATAGTGTATATTGGTCGTGGCGTGACTTAGGGCAAATCCTTTCGTCAAAGGGGTTGACTAGTACATTTCAATCATGTTCTTACATTCAATACACATGACAAACATAAATCATAAATCCATATTTACTTAGTCATTTCAACAAACACTTAGAATACACTATTCCAACATACATAGTGTATGTTAGCAAACATGTATTAGGGCGAACTCTTTCGCCAAACTAGTATTTACGCATGTATAATATATTTATACAACAAATAATCATGGCAAACACATCTCCAAATACATACGTATACGGTACTTTCTACAATACAGTATTTCTACATACATAGTGTATATTACTAGAACATGTATTTGGACGAATCCTTTCGCCAAATAAGTATTTTATCCATATATCGTATAACCATATAACAAATAAACATGTCAAACACTTTTTCAAAAAATATATGTATACGGTATTTTCTACAAATACCTAGAATATGTAGAATTTCATATTTTTCATCTTTAATCGAAACGGAAAATAGACAGCACTTTGTACATGTGCAATTGCATGCAGATCATGAATCTATCATTATCTGACATTGAAAGCGTTGAAAACCATAACCTATACACCTAAAGTTCGCACCTTTTGTCGTAGAATCGTAACGGAGTTGATAGGTTTGCTAAGCTTCCGTATTCGACAGTTTGGCAACCTATAGAACGAAATAGGTTAGCTATTTCACAACCTACAACAGTCTAAACCCCAAAACAAATTAGGGTTAGGGTTTTTTACTTAGAAACGGGGCTGGAATCGCCGGGAAAGCGATGAGAACGATGCGGTGGAGCATGGATAGCAGCAGGGAAGGACGGCAGGGAGATTCTCCCACATCTCCCACACTTTCTCTCTCTTTTCCCTCTCTCAAATCCCAAGTTCGTATGGCTGCCATGAGAGAGGGTTTAAGGTCCTTTTATAGTCTCAAAACTCACCGAAATAGACTCCTGTTCAAGGGTTACTGCTAATATAGGTATTTCGTCACTTTTCCAGCTCAAAAGAGAGGTTCTGGTGGCCCTCCTTGAGCCAAACGTCAGACTTAAGCTCACCACGCATGGATCTATGTGGGATTACGTTTTCGACTCGATCGGATTCCCAGATCGCACGTGGCGGACCACTTTCAGTTCAACGGTCAGTGGGCCACGATCCGAAATTTCAAGTACATGTAAATGTTCCTGAAATTTTTCTTAATCCGAGGGTGTAATTTAGTCTGATTCTGACGGTCTGGTTGCTTAATACTGATGCGCAAGCGAATGGTGCCAGATCACTATTCTAGATATTTATTTTGTAAAGGGAATAATGTTTTTCACACTCCCTCGCTCCGGATCCAAACGAATGGCCGTGGGACATCGGCTGGACCTGATTTTTGAGATGATTGTCAAGCCCAGTGAGGCAGTCCTAGTTCCTTAACTTCGTGTTCACTACCAAAAAAACGAGCGAAGGCTACGGATGATTGGAGTCTTTAGCTACGGATATAAACCGTAGCTATATTGCTACGGATTAAATCCGTAGCTAAAGACTCCAATCATCCGTAGCGTTTGCTCGTTTTAATGCTCTCTTGGAAGTTCTATGGGGGGCCCACCACATTTGTTGTGTTCAATCTAAGCCGTCCATACATTTTGACAGATCATTTTAATGCGTTAGATAAAAAATTAGATAAAGTTAAAGCTTAAGTGGACCACACCATAGGAAACAATGGAGATTAAGTGCCTTTTGTTGATTTGTGTGTGTGGTCCATGTGAGTCTTTTATTTACCTCATTTTCTGGGATAAATACTTAAATAATTCTTTGAATTGAATGGAAGGCATAGATAAATGACATACATCATGGTGGGCCACACGGAGCCCCTAAAATGACCGTTCATCTGACTTTGGCGGCAGCGCACACCAAAACCAAAAGTGCCCGCGACGCGTTTTTCATTCTCGCGCGCCCACCCCTCTCGCTCCTCTCTCTCGCTCCTCTCTCTATCTTCTCCCCACTTCTCTCTCTCGCTCCCTGCCGATCCTCGACTACGGGACGGACTCGTTCGGACGGCTCCACTTCTCTCTCTCCCTGCCCATCCTCGACCGCGAGGTATTTCTCTCTCTCTCTCTCTCTCTCTCTCTCAATCTCAATGTTGATATATGAATTTGGGGATTCAGTAATTTGTGGATTTCCAATTCGAATATGGACCCTCATTTAGGGATTTGGGGATTTTAGGGCTTACAGATTTGAATGTGGACCCTGAATTTGGGTTTTTCTGATTTACAAATTAGGGATTTGGGGATTTTAGGATTTCGTTTCATGGGCCGTGGGTATTGTGAAGAAAACATTGATGGACCTTTAAGATTATGAAGAGAATGTTGAATCAGTGGTTTTGTCTCTACCGGTCAATGATGGAAGGGAAACTCAATTTATAAAACCACTTCCTACGGTTGGTTCATTCGGTGATAGCGTTTTGCTGATTGTTGCCCTCTGTTTTCACTCTGTATTTGAGGGCATTGCAATTGGTATTGTAGGTAAGATGAGATACATGCATAAAGATGCAACTGCCTTGCAAAGCATGCTAGCAGTTCAGAGAAAGGTTAATCTGTTTGTGATTTTTTTTTTTTTCAACAGATCTTTGATGCTTTAAGGACAATGATGTTAATGTTTCTCCTGGGCATGAGGTGTATACATAGGCATTTCCTTGCTAGCACTTGATGACTGGACAGTACAAACAAAATTGTAATTTGGAACTTGAGCAAATTAAGAATGAGGTCTTTTACTTGTTTCCTCATCCCTCAATGTGGCCAGTACTTCTTGAAGACATAAAAGTGCAAGATCAGTCTCAGATGCAAGTTCACCATCCAAAAGATAAAGTTGAAGTTCTAAATGCATCTGTAGGGGGTACTTATGAAGAAGTTATTGGATCCACTTCATTCTTGTCCCTATGAGAATTTTGACACTTCCTCTAATATGTATCATGCGATAGCAGGTTGCATCAGAAACTACTGATGCTTCAGAAGTTCCAAATCTGTTGATTTCAAATTTATTTTTCTTTTGGCAATAAAATACAGGTGGGGTGATTCCATTGGTTTCATAATATAAAATTATATATATATATATATATATATATATATATATATATATCTATATATATATATATATATAAAACTAAAATTGGTTTAGTCTATATGCATGTTCTGCTTTTTAGTCACTTGGTGAGATATTTCTTCTTGATAGTTGGCTTGAGGTCACTGATGAACAACTTAGTTACATGCAATTCACACAAAACTTTCATAAAAGGTATTGCTCTTTGTGCTTCTTTAATTTCATTCTAGTTTACTTCCATCTTTTATTTCATTTACTGTTGGAACATGCCTTGAGGAATCAGACACCATACTTGCCATGTTTATGAATTGCCTTGTAATCTGGACCATTCAACATGCAGTGCTCATCATAGATGAAAGTTTCAAGATTGCTGAAATGTTGAAATCCTTGCTTGGGTTGTCAAGATTTTACTTCAATTTGGGGATTTTGTACTTCAAGTGCACTCCATCCATCCCTTGATGCTTCATTATTTTGGATCTGCTAACAATCCCATGTTGTTATTTCAGGTCTACATGCATGTATGGTAGCTGTACTGGGCCGGATTCATCCTCACTACACCAAAAAGGCCTGTGTTTCTTTAAAAGCACTTGGGGCATCAGACAATGAGATCCTTTCTCACACTTTCTGTTTGCTATTGTGATGGAACTATTTACTGCACTCCATTTTCTAAAGGTGGAATGTCCATTGACCATCTTTCTTTTTGTGTGCTTCCTTGATTGGCAAAATAAACCAAATGCTACGTGGTTGGCTTCAGCTCTTCTATCTTTTGTGAGAAGGCTGGAGCTAATCAAATCTATGCTCTCTTCACTTCACATTTATTGGTCAAACGCTTTTATCTTTCCTGAGACTTGCATTAGTGTTATTAAAAAAAAAATCATGAATTTTGTGGGGCAATTCCAAAGTTCACTTAGTCAATTGGTGACGAACCGATCACCGCTGAAGGTGTACTGGGCATTGTTCTCATCCGTCTCTAGCAAGGCCAACAAGTGGTGCTACATTCTACTTTCTTTTCATTAAAATCTATTTTACTTTTGAATATGTATGTGATGATTGTTTAACTCTCACATGAGGATCATTTTCGTTCATGCTATCAATAATGTGTTTTATCTTGTTCTTTCTATGAATGTTGGGATAGGACATTTGCAAGCTGTACTCAATTGGTGACAGCTTGGATCTTGCACTTGTGTCTGATTGACACAAATGGGTGTATGTAGATGGCATGCCTTATACTTGTGTGTCTGATTAGTAAACCTCTACAAGCAATACCTGCCTTGGACATGGATTTCTTGATTGCAACCTGTGTTTGCTATCATGCAAGGCTATGCATGGACATGACTGGGCATGATATGGATTAAGAAATGATGTTTTTAATAGGATTTTGAATGTATTTTAGAAGGGAGTTGATATCGTCCACACCC
>JAJHSJ010001215.1:0-27722 GCA_021015155.1 Magnolia officinalis
TAATGATTAGCAAGATAATTTGTCATGAAAATGGATTCTTTACTTCTAGTTTTGTCAAGTCACCTCTAATTTAAAACCTCCAGCATCAGAAAGAAGAGCAGCCATTGATATAAAGACGCATACCCTTTTTTTGAACAATGACGGATGTCTTTGCGCCAAAGGAGATGGCCCACTTGTTTTCATAGGTTTACCATTCCAACTTTCTCTAGTGTTCGGTAGCATCCTCCTCCGAAGACCCCGGCAAAGAATTCAGCCCGCTGGGCTTCAGCATAACATGCAATGATTTGAAAGAATAATCTTTCTAGGAGGTATTTTGCGTTTGCAAAGTCTAATTTGCCATAATGTGTGTGGTATCACTTGATGCACCCAGCCCAAGAACCAAGGCCATACACTCAGTGACCCTAGATTGGAGGATTTCCAAAAACTCTACTAATTTTATACCCACCATACATTAATTTAAAAGGCCTAAGTCATGGACCTCAATTTAAATGGAACATACCCCAAAATTAGATTGACTGGGGACATGCAAAACCTCATAGAACTGTTTGTTAAACTTGGAGTGTGTTCAAACTCACTTTTGGATGAATAAGGCACACGTTTTGAATGGTCTAGATTGTGGTTGTGCACATTATCATGGATCATCACACTCTGCCTTCAACTCGGTTCGACTTGGTGTACAGCCCTACTTGAGTGAGGCTAATAGATTGTGCTTTCGTATCATTATTAACGGTACATATGACATATAAACATCACTGTTGACTCGGGAGGTTTCAACGATAGTAATTTCCCTACCCACATTTTCCTTTAGTGGGGCCCACTTGAGTCTTCAATCCTGATTGTTTTGGTTTCAAGTCCTAAAATGAGCTCACAAAACAAATGGGCAGGGTAGATTTCTCACAAACATTACAGTGGCCCCACGTAAGTTTCCAGCGCAGGAACTTCCTGGCAAAGGCTTTCTCAGGAAACCCGCGTCCCTAACTTTCTGTGAGGCAATCCTCGTCCATTTTTCCAGCTGTCTGTCTACTGTTGGATTTGGACTCCCCCCCACCAGCCCGGTGGCTAGTGGTCGATGCTCTGCGGGCCCACCATGATGTATGTGAGTAGCCAATCCGTTTCCCTACTCCTGCCACCGGCCAATGGCTGGTGGTCGGTACTCTGTGGGCCCCACCATGATGTATGTGTTTCATCCACGCCGTCCATCTACTTTTCTAGACTATTCTATGGTATGAGACCAAAAATGAGATATATGCTAATATCAAGTGGACCATATCATAGGAAACAGTGTTGAATGAACGCGTCGACTATTAAATCCATCACTATTGTTTTCCTGAAGTGTGGTCCACCTGAGATTTACATCCCTCTCTTTTTTGGAATAAAGCCCTAAAATGATACGTAAAAATGGATGAAGGGAGTGGATAAAATACATACATCATGTGGGTCCACATAGCACCGACCATCAGCCACCGGGCTGGTGGGAACGGATTGGCTACTCCCCAATGGCTGGTGGTCGCCTGGTCGGTTCTCTGTGGGCCCACCATGATGTATGTGTTTCATCCATGCCGTCCATCCATTTTTCTAGAACATTTTGCCTCGATACGCCAAACAAGGTGGGTAATACTAGATCAACAAAACGGATGGGGTCAATCTTGCACTTTCCTAAATGACCAACCTCCCCTTCCTGTCCTTGTATGGATGACCAAACTGGGAACGGATTGGCTACTCCCCCGGACGCCAGCTAATGGCTGATGGTCGGTGCTCTGTGGGCCCCAGCATGATGTATGTGCTTCATCCATGCCGTCCATATATTTTAACATATAATTTTACAGTATGATACCAAAAATGAGATATATCCCAATCTCAAGTGGACCACATTACAGGAAATAGTGTTGAATGAGCGTCAACCATTAAAAACATTTTGGTGGCCATAAAAGTTTGGATCAAGCTGATTTTTGTTTTTCCCTTCATCTGGGCCTGTATGACCAAATCAACAGATTGGATGTCAAATAAACAGTACAGTGGGCCTTAGGAGGATTTTAACGGTGGATATCCAATCACCATTGTTTTCATGTGGTGTGGACTAAATTAGATTTATATCCCTCTAAATTTTGGGATAAAGCCCTAAAATAATCTTTAAAAATGTATGAACGGAATGGATGAAACAGATACATCATGTAGGGCCCACAGAGCACCCCACCACCACAGGGTCGGTGGCAGGGGGAGTAACCAACCCGTTGACCAAACTACCTTTCTCACATTTTAGTTCTGAGCCAATGACATGAGGGTCGTGACTACACAACTGCAGAAAACCGTGACTTCCGGAAAAGTCGAATGGCGGTATTACCAGCCACTCTCTCATCCATCTGTCCAACCGAGCACCAATGATCATCCAATAACCCTCTTCTCACCTACCATGTGGCCCAAGGCCGTTGACACCCACCCTCATTTTGCACTGAGATCCTGTGCCGTCTCCGCCTTCGAAGCAGGGCAAACCATCCATGCCCAAATCATTAAAACCTATCAAGTCACGCTAGTGAGTGCCCTTTCGGCATGTTCTCAATTGGGTTCAGCCATAGGCAAGTGGATACATGCTTACATTGATAGGCATGCTTAGAGCGACTTCAACATTGAATCCCTGTGCATGTGTATGCAAATCGGTAGGTGGATGCTGCATTCCATGTGTTTGTTGAGAGACGGCCTAGGAACTTGGAGTCATGGAATACTATGCTCACCAGTTTTGCCATCCATGGATGTGGGAGTGCCGCTCTCTCTCTTTTCTCACAAATGATGAGGATGGGTTTGACGCCTGGCAGGATTAGCTTTGTCAGATTGTTGATGGCATGTAGTCATGGCGGTATGATTGACCATGCTACTAGATGCTTTGATTACATGAATCGAGTGTATGGTATCGAACCCAAGTCCAAGCACTATGGATGTATGGTGGACGTTCTTTCTCGTGGAGGGTTTCTTGAGGCCCAATTGCTTATAGATAGCATGCCTTTTGAACCGGATGCTTATGTTTGGGGGGCTCTTCTGGGTGGTTGCTTAACCCATAAAAACTATGAGCTTGGTTTGCACACAGCGAAATGCCTTCTTGAGCTAGAGCCTGATGAAGAGAGTCGTTACATAGCTCTCTTGAACCTTCATGCGATGTCTGGTAAAGAGAAGATGCCACAATGGTGAGGAACACTATGATTGATATGGGAGTCAATAAGTCTTCTGGGAGTAGCAAGATTGAGATTAATGGCATTGTTCATGAATTCTTATCAGGGGATGGATCACATTATCTATCTACTCAATATAAAGAAAATTCGTTTTAGCCTAGATTCACACGATTAAATTGCATGGACCATGATTTCATATAAAAGCTAAGCATCCTTGACCGGCTTGCTACGAGGGAAAGTCATGGCATGTCAATCTAAAGTATCTGCACATGTAACATAAGCTAGTGTTAAAGTGATTATAATGCATAAATGGAGATTTATTTATATACATTCCAGATGTGGGCACTCAAAGGGGATGATTGGTCAACGATCACCTTGTTCTCAAGAGTATTGTCTTCAGTAGTTGCTCCAAATGGAAATGGGAAAGTGGAGGGTGAAAAGCAATAGAGGCTTGCTACAGGTAGATTTTTTTTATTCAAAGGGGAAACCAAATCAACCCACCCACTATTGTTTTCCATCAAAGAAATTCTGTATTTGAGTGACTTTGATGTTGAATAATTCTTGTTGATAAGTATATGCAAAAATGCAGCAAGTTAGATTCTTCCTTGCATTTGTTTGTCGAGAAAAGGCCAAGGAACTAGGATTGATGGAATGCTATGTCAATGGATTCTGCCTTGTTTGGATGTGGGACCAGAGTTCCAACAATCTGGGAAGTTTTGATGCATCTGCAATCCACAATGGGGCCCATAAGATCAATACTATGGTTTGTCTAGATCACTGAACTGTGGACCCTACAAGTATGGAATCTTGTGCATCACTAATTTATGCATTTGCTAACTCTCACTAGCTTATATTTCCTCCCGCCCTAGCTTTTTGCCTCCAGTTGACTGAATATCTTCAACTTTAATATCTTGTAACTCTGTATTTCTAGATTTGTCATGGCCTCATAAATCCCCATTCTTCTGTTTCACAATGATATCCAACAATGTTGTGGTTTCTTTTCTTTTTCTTTTTTCTTTTTCTCATGCAGAGTGTTCAAGAAGATCACTTCACAAGCATGCAATCAGTTCAGAAACGAGGTGCTGTATAACATGTCTTGGTAGTATGAAGGTCATTCTAAATCCACTCCAACCAGATCCAAGAATACTTGTCTTGTAAATTAACTTAAAAACCAAGGTTTGAAATCACTATGTTATGTACTATATCATTCACCACTGATGCCACTACAAATTTCAGGAGGACACACTGCAGGAAACAATGGTTGTTGATCATTAAAATCCTTTGTTGGCTCAAAAGGAAAGCTAAGATTTATTTGTTGTACGTGCACCACTCACTCTCTGACACCTACCATCCCTGATCGTCCCCCACCCCAATCTGCTTAAAGGCACTCTCCGATTCCGATTCCAAAGAGCTTGATCCATATCAGTTTTGGATCAAGCTGATATTTGTTTTTCCCTTTTATCCAGGTCCATGACCCTAGGAAAATTTTAATTACGACTGTTCAATGACCACTATATCCTGTGGTGCGGTCTTCAAATTTGTATCTACTTCATTTTTGGGACCATGCCCTAAAATAGGATGGCCAAACCAATGGACGACATGGATATACATCAAGGTGGGCTTGCAGTTAGGGTCGCACCCACATATCTGGTCCCAGGGTTTCAGCCAAGTGGTGCTCAAAGTGAAGGTTGGCATAGGTAAAATTCTTTTTTAAGGGTTGTGGGGTTATAGTCCACCCAATGGATAACTTCTAATTGATTAAGTGAATGGATCTCCTTGAATGCTGAGCCAAAGGCAATTTTTTATGTATGAAAATCATACATATTCACTCATTAATGGCTATACATTGTTTTCTATGGTGATGGTCACTTCAGTGGATAGGTTGCCTCATGATGGGGCAACTTATGGAGTATTGGGATTTCACAAGCACTTAATTGGTAATAGTTGTCCACTAGGTGGACCTTAAACTATGGTCCAACCAGTTGGACTCAAGACATTCTCTTTTTTAATATACTAGCGTAAACCACTATGAGACGAACGGCCACCCTTGATTTCTTAGCATCACCCTTCAATCTAGCAAAAAAAAAAAAAAAAAAGGCCCATTAGACCCAGGTGTAAGGGCTATCTTGTGGCTGCTTCTTGAGGCAAAGGCCCACCTTTGGATGAGTAAAATTGTTCATATAGTGAGAACCATGCAAGAGGGATCAGAGCCAAAAAATGTCCACATCGGACTATCCTAACCAGTAAATTGAGTCTAATTAATTGTCATTTTGTTAGAGAAATAGGTTGTTCAAATGGGGAGAAATTGGGCATGGCGAATGTGATATGTCTTGACATTAATTTATGATAGTTTCCTTGGTGCATAAGCCAATGTTGGACTTCTCACAAACATCACAATGGGCCCACCTAGGTTCTAATGCAGGGCCCACCCATTTTGTGAGCTCAGTTTAGGACACAAGCCAAAAATGATCCCAATTCAGTACTCAAGTGGGCTGGAATGGTGAGGATTGAACGTCCACAGTTGAAGTATTCGTGGGGCTTCCAGAAGATTTGAAGAAGTCTAATATTTGTGTCTTCATTTCATCTCAGTAGAATGACGTTATGAACGGTATGGATGGCATGTAAACATCATTGACGACCCAGGGAGTTTCAACAGTAGGAATTTCCCTACCCACCTTTACCTTTAGTGTGGCCCACTTTAGTCTTTGATCCTATTCGATTTTGGTCTCAGAACCTAAAATGAGCTCACAAAACGGATGGACGGGGTGGATTTCCAACAAACATCCGTGGTGGGTCCCACCTACTTTTCCCGCGCAAGAACTTCGTGGCTTTATCAGGAAATCCGCGGAAGCGGATTGCGTCCTACCCCTCCCGGACAAAAATCCGTCAGTGCAGGGATCCGTGGGGCCCAAAGTGATGTAATGGTTTTATCCACACCGTCCATCCATATTTGCAAATATAATTTTAGGATATGAAACCCAAACTGAGGCGGAACCAGGGCTTAAGTGGACCACAAAGTGGGGAATGAATGTCCACCATTAAAAACTTCCTGGGGTTTGTTGAAGTTTCGGATCAAGCTGATATGTTTTTTTTTTTTTTTCTCTTCAACCATCCAGATCTACATGACATTATGAGTAGTTTGGATGGTAAAAAAAACATCACGTTGACCCTTAGAGATGTTTCAACGGTGAGTGTCATTATCACTGTTGCTTCCTTTCGTGTGTTACACTGGAGAAATCTTCTTGCCTCAATTTTTGGATAATGCCATAAATTGATCTGAGAAAAGAGATTAACGGATTGGATAAAACCATTACATCACGGTGGGCCCCACAGAGCCCTGCCCGGACGGATTATTGTCCGGGTGGTGTAGGACGCAATCCGCGTCTCTTAGTGCGGAAGGAAATACCACAACGGTTATATCTGATCGGAAACTTAATGCCCAAGGGAAAAAAAAATCAAATTTCTCTCGTTCGGCTTCTCTCGCTGGGCGCCCCCTCTCACTTTCTCTATCGCTCCCAACGTTCCTCTTTCTCCCTCATACGTCGTCTACCCCAGCGTTCCTCTCTCCCATCTCGTCTCTCTCAGATAAAACCCTCGCCATTCTAGGAATTGGTCATTTTCCATGACCTTTATTGAATTGGGGTTTCTTGCTCGCAGATCCCTCACAATTTCTAGGGTTTCTTTCAATTTCTTTCGAGAGATAGGGTTTCCTTCAATTTCTATTGCCCTTCGCATATATTCTTATCTGTTTCTCCCCCTCCCAAGAAATCCCCTCCCCCAGGAAATCTAACGGCTCTCTCTCTCTCTCTCTAAATTCATCTCTCCTCCTTGGGGGATACAAGGTCTCGGAGTGTCTCAAGTTCTCCTCTCTCTCCATCTGTCTTATCAATTCCTCATCCCACTCTCTCTCCGAAACTCGAAATGACAGGGCATATCTGGAGGTTAGAATCAATATGGTGAGGAGTTGTACTGCCTTAGGAGAAGGAGCATCTCTGAGTATCATCATGACAGCAGCTACGAAATCAACATGGACAACTGCAATACCAGATAGGAGTCTACCGTTGTTGCTCAAGCCCAAGCTATCTTCCATCCCTATGCTTATCCTTACCCTGGTGCAGTTTAGTATCCACTTCTTCCCCATCTCTTAAATTGTTCATTTTCTTCAGTACAGCACATGCATTTTAGCATATTCCATAAAAACGCCCTTCCATATTTTAGATTTAGGATTTTTCACGATTCCACTGAATGTGGCTTCCTGACCAAAAGTCGTTACTTATTCAAATTGTTTTAATGGTTGGGCTAGTTTTTAGTGACAAAAACCTTTGATGTGCCCAGGCCATTTCAGGTAATCCTAATCATTCATATGCTTGGGCTTGTTTTGAGTGACCTTTTGGGTTGTAGGAATATAGTAGTTGAATTTTGAATGATAAGCCATCGCTATGTCCATGCCCATATTCATTAATCCAGTCAGTTGAGCTGATATGTCGGTCCATTTTCTATCATCTAAAATGTTAAATATCACATGGACCATTTCTAGTGATCCAAGCTATTATTATAGTTTGGTCCAATTTGAAACTGTCAGTATGTGGGCTTATTTTATTAAATTCAGGCAGTTCATATGGTTGGCTTGTATTAAGTGATCCAAATCATTAATATGGTTGGGTTTCCTTTTACAATAATCCAAACCTTTCATATGAATTGTCCCATTTTTAGTGATCCATACCTTTCATATGAATTGTCCCATTTCTAGTGATCCAAACTTCTGACATGCTTGGTTGTGTTTGTGATGATCTGTTTTCGGATTCTGAAGATTTCAAAATTTATTAGACCTGATTTCAATGCAATACTGTTCAGATTATGCAAATCTAAATTTCAAAACTCAGATTTTAAGCCTAATAATAGCAGGTTCCTGAAATCCCTCTAGGGCATGGATTTTCCCAATTCCCAACTTACACTGCTAAGGAACAAACTATCTTGCCAATCATTAGAGACTTTGTATTCATGAAAGCATAAATGGCAATGCATATTCTACTCTTTTCACGGGATAAGGTTGGCTGTTCAAATTTAGTACAATCTGTGTGGAAAAATCCGTCTTACATTCGATCTGAATATTTTGTTGGTTGTGCCTGCGACAGTCTATTTTTCTGTAGGATTTTGAAGAATTCGAATTTTATTGGACCTGATTTCAATGTAATCCTGTTCAGATTACCCAAATCTAAATTTCAAAACTCAGATTTTAAGCCTAAAAGCAGGTTCTTGAAATCCCCGTAGGACTTGGATTTCACCAAAATCCAACTTACACTGCTAAGCCAGCCAATCCTTCCCCCAGTTGGAGGTTTATTAAGCCACCCACATATGAGGCTGCCCAATCTACATTCCATCACATGTGCCGCATATGAACCCCCCATATATGAGGGTGTCCATATATATTAAGCCACCAATATATGAGGCTGCCCAATCTACATGCCATCACATGTGTTGAGGTGCAACACTTGTAGAAATCCAAGCCGTTCATCGAGCAAAAAATCAAGTTCTTCAATTTTTTCATATATCTAAACCTTGCCCAACTCCTAGAGGCATATCTGAACTAGTGTGAAAATGCTCCTACATTAATCACCTCCGGTGAGAAGTCTCGAATACGAGACCTCCCACTCTGATACCACTTTGATGTAGGACAACTAACTATTTGCTCTAAAAGCTCGAACTGATAGAGCGTGACGATTCAATCCCTTTATCTCATAGCCCAGGCCCCACTTCCCATGGTTTAGATCCTTGGCCAAACCCCCCTCGTGGGCACCATATCACATGGGTCTTGCCTCCCACGAGCCACCCGCCTCACACAAGCGCCCACCCTGAGTATGCCACCACATCCCACAGGCCACCCCACTCGAGCTCGGTGTGAAAATGCCATTGCATTAGTTTCCTTGACAGATTGGTGACTCTTTTGCATTTAAAGGCATGTAAGCGGGATGCTTGTGTGCCCGATGCTGCTTGGCATGCCTTTCACATTCCAAAAGGGGTTGCTTGGCATGCCTTTCACATTCCAAAAGGGGCTTTTGAAATTTTGGATTTTGAAATGCTCACCTTATTCTCTCCCATGGGGCTATTTGGATGCAAGAATCACGAATTACACTTGCATTATTCATTGACACACTTTTGCACACAAAAGGAGGCAAATGATGAGGAAATGCACATCCAATGTGATTGTTATAATTGATTTCAAATCAATTTATAAATTGCTCCAACTACAAATTATTGTGGAAGTGCTCTATTTTCTTACATTTGAATCTTTATGCATTTGTTTTGTTGTGTCTTGTTTGACACAAATTGATAGAGTAAACAACATTGTAGGGGCCTTTATTACTTTTCTCGTGTCAAAAACTTAATTTACGTAGTGCATAACTTTCATGAGAGAAGTTAGAAGGGTGCATCTCACTGACGAAACTATGGGACTTATCTCAGATCTAAGATTTGATCCTCAAACAAGTCTCTATCTTCTTATTACATTTACTTCTATGTTTGCATAAAGGGTTAAGTGGACATGAAAATGTGAAAGAGCATACTTTAGAATCAACCACTTTTTTTGGATGAGCACGCACTTTTCAGGAGCTGTGGTTTAACATGCTTCCTTAAAGCTATTGACCTAGCTTAGAATATCTTTATCATTAGAAGAAGGTTTGATTGTATTGGGTCCCTCTAGTTTCCTATCCCTCTCAAAAAACTTGATTTGGGATATCCTTTATCAGTAAAGGTTTGATCATTGAATCTAGATTTTCTCGATCATATGGGATCTATCTTTGGTTAACCATTATTCTAAAAAATCACTTTGATAAGATGATTCTAACCATGATCAATGAATAAGATCGATGACCATATTGCATATTCTAGAATGGCTTGACCATCCATCATTAATGTGCCACCCTCGAAATCTCTTTATGATCAATAGCTATGAAAATGTACTAACCATATTAATTATAGTATAAAGTTTCGATTATTGGTCTAGACCGTTCATCATGTGCAACCCACTCAATTTATTTTTTATTTTTATCAAGGGATCCTAACCTTCCGAATAATGGAAGGGAAAATGGATGGTGCATATTAATTTTGCTAGAAAAGGTTCCTCTCAATGTGATCACACCTTTGGTTATCTTGTAAGTGTTCAAAACTGTCATCGGTTATAGGAATTTTCTGCACGTGGTGACGCTTCTTCTATTGCTATTATGTAATTGCTCTCATTTCTTTCTTTCGAGACATTTAGGCTTCCTATTATTTGAAAATAAATACTTTTCGATGCTCCCTCATACCGCTCCCGCTTGTGCTACTAAGAGCAAGAGCATGATCTCAATACTTACAGCACCATCTATTGAGCTCGTTTTGTTAGTTAAAAGTATCTTCACGGTTGCAATTGTCTTCATTGGTGCGAGTGAAGATGGCATCAAAATGTTTAACTCAAACACCGTATGTTGCATTCTAAGGCGTTGTTAAATGCCTTGAGAGACTACAACTTTGACTCTTTTATGGGGTGAGAATCATGTGAATTTTGACTTATGTCGGTTATTTTAGCATAGCCACTGAGATTATGAAGATAATGAGTAATATTTGGCTAGGTTATTGAGAAAATGATTGTTGAGAAAATGGTTAATCTCCCTCCAATCTTCAATACTTGACATAAGAACATTGATCATGATAGATTACAATTCGTGTTGCTATAGTGCTCTAATCTCATTATAAGATTGAAGCCTCTTTCCACGACCCATTCCAATGGATTTGTTAAGTTGATCCATCTATTCGTAATATTTGAGGTTGGTTCTCAGTGATCCACATCGTTAATTTCGTAGTTCTATACACAATTCAAACAATCGATTTTCTTTTTACAACGATCCAAATTCATATGATTTGGCCCATTTCTAGTAATCCAAACCTTTGACATTGGCCATTTCGATGGATACAAAACATTGACATGCTTGGGCCATTCAGTGGATCCAAATTGTTCATATGATTTGGCTCATTCGGCGATCCAAACTCATCATACGATTGAAGCTGCTTTTCATGATCCAAACTCATAATATGATTGATGCTACTTTTCATGATCCATGGCAATGGATATGCTAAGTTGATCCATTCACTAAATTTTATAGGTACCTCTGCAGCTTTACAAATGATCCAAACTATTCATATGATTTGACCCATTTCTAGTGATCCAAACCTTTAACATGCTTGGGCCATTTCAATGGATCAAAACCTTTGATGTGCTTCGGCCATTGCAATGGATTTGAACTTCTTATATGATTCGGCCCATTCAGCGATCCAAATACATCATATGATTCGTGCTGTTGTTAGTGATCTAAACTCATTATATGATTGAAGCCTCTTTCCATGACCCATCCCAATGGATATGTCAAGTTAGATCCATTTATTCATAATATTTGAGGTTGGTTCTCAATGATCCACATCGTTAATTTTGTAGGACCCTCTTCACTTCGATATGCAATTCAAACAATAGGTTTCTTTTTACAATGATCCAAATTCATATGATTTGGCCCATTTCTAGTGATCCAAATCTTTGACATGGGCCATTTCGATGGATAAAAAACATTGACATGCTCGGGCCATTCAGTGGATCCAAATCGTTCATATGATTCGACTCATTCGGAGATCGACACTCATCATACGATTGAAGCTGCTTTTCATGATCTAAGGTCATCATATGATTAAAGATGTTTTTCATGATCCCAACTCATCATATGATTAAAGTTGTTTTTCATAATCCAAACTAATCATATGATTGAAGCTGCTTTTCATGATCCATTCCCTAAATTTTGTAGATCCCTCTTCAACTTTACAAATGATCCAAACTGTTCATATGACTTGGCCCATTTCTAGTGATCCAAACCTTTGAGATGCTTGGGCCATTTCAATCGATCAAAACCTTTGACATGCTTCGGCCATTTCAACGGATTTGAACTTCTTATATGATTCGGCCCATTCAACGATCCAAATGCATCATATGATTCGTGCTGTTGTTAGTGATCTAAACTCATCATATGATTGAAGCCTCTTTCCATGACCCATCCCAATGGAAATGTTAAGTTAGATCCCTCTATTCATAATATTTGAGGTTGGTTCTCAGTGATCCACATCGTTAATTTTGTAGGACCCTCTTCAGTTCGATACGCAATTCAAACAATCAGGTTTCTTTTTACAACGATCCAAATTCATATGATTTGGCCCATTTCTAGTGATCCAAACCTTTGACATGCGCCATTTCGATGGATAAAAACATTGACATACTTGGGCCATTCAGTGCATCGAAATTGTTCATATGATTCGGTTCATTCGGCGATCGACACTCATCATACAATACAATAGAAGCTGCTTTTTATGATCCAAACTCATCATATGATTAAAGCTGCTTTTCATGATCCAAACTCATCATATGATTGAAGCTGCTTTTCTTAATACCAACTCATCTTATGATTAAAGCTGCTTTTCATGATCCAAACTCATCATATGATTGAAGATGCTTTTCACGATCGATGACAATGAATATGCTAAGTTGATCCATGCCCTAAATTTTGTAGATCCCTCTTCAGCTTTACAAACGATCCAAATTGTTCATATGATTTGGCCCATTTCTCGTGATCCAAACCTTTGACATGCTTGGGCCATTTCAATCGATCAAAACCTTTGACATGCTTTGGCCATTTCAACGGATTTGAACTTCGTATATGATTCGGCCCATTCGACGATCCAAATGCATCATATGATTCGTGTTGTTGTTAGTGATCTAAACTCATCATATGATTGAAGCCTCTTTCCATGACCCATCCCAATGGAAATGTTAAGTTAGATCCATCTATTCATAATATTTGAGGTTGGTTCTCAATGATCCACATCGTTAATTTTGTAGGACCCTCTTTAGTTCGATACACAATTCAAACAATCAGGTTTCCTTTTACAACGATCCAAATTCATATGATTTGGCCCATTTCTAGTGATCCAAACCTTTGACATGCACCATTTCGATGGATAAAAACATTGACATACTTGGGCCATTCAGTGCATCGAAATTGTTCATGTGATTTGGTTCATTCGGCGATCGACACTCATCATACAATACAATAGAAGCTGCTTTTCATGATCCAAACTCATCATATGATTAAAACTGCTTTTCATGATCCAAACTCATCATACGATTGAAGCTGCTTTTCATAATCCCAACTTATCTTATGATTAAAGTTGCTTTTCATGATCCAAACTCATCATATGATTAAAACTGCTTTTCATGATCCAAACTCATCATACGATTGAAGCTGCTTTTCATAATCCCAACTTATCTTATGATTAAAGCTGCTTTTCATGATCCAAACTCATCATATGATTGAAGATGCTTTTCACGATCCATGACAATGTATACGTTAAGTTGATCCATGCCCTAAATTTTGTAGATCCCTCTTCAGCTTTACAAACGATCCAAATTGTTCATATGATTTGGCCCATTTCTCGTGATCCAAACCTTTGACATGCTTGGGCCATTTCAATCGATCAAAACCTTTGACATGCTTGGGCCATTTCAACGGATTTGTACTTCTTATATGATTCGGCCCATTCAACGATCCAAATGCATCATATGATTCGTGCTGTTGTTAGTGATCTAAACTCATCATATGATTGAAGCCTCTTTCCATGACCCATCCCAATGGAAATGTTAAGTTAGATCCATCTATTCATAATATTTGAGGTTGGTTCTCAATGATCCACATCGTTAATTTTGTAGGACCCTCTTCAGTTCGATACGCAATTCAAATAATTAGGTTTCTTTTTACGATGATCCAAATTCATATGATTTGGCCCGTTTCCAGTGATCCAAATCTTTCACATGGGCCATTTCGATGGATAAAAAATATTGACATGCTTGGGCCATTCAGTGGATCCAAATCGTTTATATGATTCGGCTCATTTGGAGATCAACAATCGTCATACGATTGAAGCTGCTTTTCATGATCCAAACTCATCATATGATTAAAGTTGCTTTTCATGATCCAAACTAATCATATGATTGAAGTTGCTTTTCATGATCCATGACAATATATATGCTAAGTTGATCCATGCCCTAAATTTTGTAGATCCCTCCTCAACTTTACAAATGATCCAAACTGTTCATATGACTTGGCCCATTTCTAGTAATCCAAACCTTTGACATGCTTGGGCCATTTCAATCGATCAAAACCTTTGACATGCTTGGGCCATTTCAACGGATTTGTACTTCTTATATGATTCGACCCATTCAACGATCCAAATGCATCATATGATTCGTGCTGTTGTTAGTGATCTAAACTCATCATATGATTGAAGCCTCTGTTAAGTTAGATCCATCTATTCATAATATTTGAGGTTGGTTCTCAGTGATCCACATCGTTAATTTTGTAGGACCCTCTTCAGTTCGATACACAATTCAAACAATCAGGTTTCTTTTTACAATGATCCAAATTCATATGATTTGGTCCATTTCTAGTGATCCAAACCTTTGACATGCGCCATTTCGATGGATAAAAAACATTGACATACTTGGGCCATTCAGCGCAATTGTTCATATGATTTTGTTCATTCGGCAATTGACACTCATCATTCAATACAATAGAAGCTACTTTTCATGATCCAAACTCATCATATGATTAAAGCTGCTTTTCATGATCCAAACTTATCATATGATTGAAGCTGCTTTTCATGATCCCCAAGGGACGAAGTTGTAGGGAATGGACTCACCTTAAAGGGACGAAGAAAAAAAAAAAAAAAATTACTTCCCAAAACCCGTCACGAGTTTGGGCAAATGGCTTTGGTCTTGGGTTTGCTCCCCACAGACATGAGTTCATTTCCCCTCTCCGTGGGTTACCAGTCATGAGTTTGGGTGAACGACTTTGGTCGTGGGTTTGCTCCCCACAGACACGAGTTCGGGAGAATGGCTTTGGTCGTGGGTTTGCTCCCCACAGACACAAGTTCGATTCCCTTTCCCGTGGATTACCCGTCATGAGTTTGGGCGAATGACTTTGGTCGTGGGTTTGCTCCCCACAGACAGGAGTTCGATTCCCCTCCTTGTGGATTACTTGATGCACGTGGTGTATAGGGGATTTTTTTTTTTTTTTAATCCTCACATCTGGAGACTCCTGAAACCCTCAATTATGCGTTCACTATTAAGCCTACTCCCGTCCATTCCTTTCGAACTTCATCCCACCCTTATAGGGGTGAGCTAGTGATGCTTAACAACTGAATGAGAGCTTCGTCTGTCGATGAATAACGGATTGACTCCATTGTTGGCATTGCTTTGTTTCTCTCCTTTCCTATTAGTGAGCTCAGATGCACGCTGTCACTAATAGGGGGACGTCATATCTGCTGAAAAACGGAGCCCCAATATAGTAAGGCGTACTATAGCGCACTCCGGGCGGGCTTGGCTTCTAGCTCTCTTGATTAGGTCGTCGTATTTTGCGGTGGCAACTCCTGAAGCATGGGAGCTACTCCTAGACCAGCAGAATTACATGAACGGCATGGCGTTTCCAGTCTACGCCTTCGGCCCGAACTTCAATATATATATCTCTTTTTTCTTCAAAGTGGATCTATCAGGGGCCAGGCTAGCCCGAACCCCGAAGGGGCTTATCTTTGGGTGTTGGTTGACCGACTCTCATTGCCTATAAGTTGTTCGGTCTACCAAAAAGTCCATCTACATCCCCTATTCAAATTAGAAACCCTACCTTGCCTCTTATCACTTCACTGCTTCCCCGTGATCATTTTCAGGTTTTGGTTTGTCCTAATCGTTGGGGTAAGGTCCCATGAATGTGCACATGACTTACTTTTTATTGGACGATCTTTAATAGGCAAAATCTTACACCACTTTACACAAGGGTTGATTAGCCGTGGAATCAAAGTAATAACTGTCGGTCTTTAATTAGAATCAAGACAAATAAGAACAGTTAGACTCTTACTCGAAGATGAAGTTAGGCTTGGATAAGGACACTACTTGGATTAGGAAGTCACTCATAACAAAATGTTTTTTTAGCTGAAAATATTGGGACATCATTTAAAATAGACACATTTTATGCATCATTTTCAAAAGAATCAAACACTATGGCTCACTCATAACAAAATGGTTTGTTAGTGAGTTCAGATGCACGCCGTCACTAATAGAGGGACCTCATATCTGCTGAAAAACGGAGCCCCAATCTAGTAAGGCGCACTATAGCGCACTTCCGGGCGGGCTTGCCTTCTAGCTCTCTTGATTAGGTCGTCGTATTTTGCGGTGGCAACTCCCGAAGCACGGGAGCTACTCCTAGACCAGCAGAATTACATGAACTGCATGGTGTTTCCAGTCAAAGCCTTCGGCCCGAACTTCAATATATAGATATCTTTTTTCTTCAAAGTGGATCAATCAGGGGTCAGGCTAGCCCGAACCCCCGAAGCGGCTTATCATCGGGTGTTGGTTGACTGACTCTGATTGCCTGTAAGTTGTTTGCTCGACCGAAAAAGTCCATCTACATCCCCTATTCAAATTAGAAACCCTACCTTGCCTCTTATCACTTCACTCCTTCCCCGTGATCATTTTCAGGTTTCGGTTTGTCCTAATCGTTGGGGTAAGGTCCCATGAATGTGCACGTGACTTACTTTTTATTGGACTATCTTTAATAGGAAAAATCTCACACCACTTTACACAAGGGTTAATTAGCCGTGGAATCAAAGTAATAACTGTCGATATTTAATTACGTTCAAGACAAATAAGAACAGTCAGACTCTTACCCGAAGATGAAGTTAGGCTTGGATAAGGACACTACTTGGATTAGGAAGTCACTCATAACAAAATGTTTTTTTAGCTGAAAATATTGGGGCATCATTTAAAATAGACACATTTTATGCATCATTTTCAAAAGGATTTTGCACCAGAATCAAATACTAGGAAAATTTAAATGATTGAGAAATAAATTGATAAGAAGAATACCAAAGGACGTTCTACGTTAAACTAAAATCAATACATCAAAGCCTTTGATCCTTATATTCCAATCTATGCTTTCTATTGTCAAAGAGGCTAGGGGAAAAAATTTAGAATTTGAATAAGAGGATTGTGGTATCTATCAATGGTGGATCATGTTAAACTTTAGAATTCTATGAGCAAATTTAGATCAAATTAGTTAAAACCTTGCTATTATCGAAGTCCTCATATGGGTAGACGGTATTACCTTGTATAAAAATTGCTTATTCCAAGTTTGATTCCCCTCCCTGTGGATTACCCGTCACGAGTTTGGGAGTACGGCTTTAGTTATGGGTTAGCTCCCCTAAAGCACGAGTTGGGTTTGGTTCCCCTTCCCGTGGATTACCCGATGCACGTGGTTGGCAGGTGATTGTGCGCATTCGCAGGGAATAGTGGATTTGCTCCCCTAAAACACGAGTTTGGTTCTGTTCCCCTTCCCGTGGATTACCCGATGCACGTGGTTGGCAGGTGACTGTGTGCATTCGCAGGGAATAGTCTCGCCTTAAAGGGGCGAGGACACCATGTAATTATAAAACAAAAGAAAATTCAAAATTTACAAGTGTGGTGTTTGTCATAGAACGACAAGAAAGAGTTCAAAAAAGAGAAGAAAATACTTGAAGGAGCTTAGAAAATGAAGAGAGCGTAACGAGAAGTTTTTGGATGTTGAACTTTACATAAAGCTTAACTTTGAAGAGAGCTTAGAAAATATATTACTTTTAAAACTAAGGAATCCAATGGTTTGTTGGTTATTTCACATCATAATGATGTTTTTTTTGGCCAATTAACTTGAAGGATGTCTAGTTATAATAGTAAGGGTGCTTCTTTGAACTCCTTTGAAAGTTATTCTCTTTGAGAAGTCCTTAAGGCTCATTGCTAGTGACCTTAAGTGTGTCGGATTTTTTGATGCACGTGGTTGGCGGGTGATTGCGTGCATCTGTAGGGAATGGTCTCACCTTAAAGGGATGAAAAAAAAAAAAAAAAAACCTTCCCAAAACCGGTCACGAGTTTGGGCGAATGGCTTTGGTCTTGGGTTTGCTCCCCACAGACATGAGTTCGTTTCCCCTCTACGTGGGTTACCAGTCACGAGTTTGGGTGAACGACTTTGGTCGTGGGTTTGCTCCCCATAGACACGAGTTCGGGTGATTGGATTTGGTCGTGGGTTTGCTCCCCACAGACACAAGTTCGATTCCCTTTCCCGTGGATTACCCGTCATGAGTTTGGGCGAACGACTTTGGTCACGGGTTTGCTCCCCACAGAAAAGAGTTCGATTCCCCTCCTCGTGAATTACTCGATGCACGTGGTGTAATAGGGGATGTTTTTTTTTTTTTTTTTTTTTTTTTTTTTTTTTTTTTTTTTAATTTTTAATCCTCACATTTGGAGACTCCTGAAACCGTCAATTATGCGTTCACTATTACGCTTACGCTCGTCCATTCCTTTCAAACTTCATCCCGCCCTTATAGGGGTAAGCTAGTGATGCTTAACAACTGAATGAGAGCTTCGTCTGTCGATGAATAACAGATTGACTCCATTGTTGGCGGGTGATTGCGTGCATCTGTAGGGAATGGTCTCACCTTAAAGGGATGGAAAAAAAAAAAAAAACTTCTCAAAACCGGTCACGAGTTTGGGCGAATGGCTTTGGTCTTGGGTTTGCTCCCCATAGACATGAGTTTGTTTCCCCTCTACGTGGGTTACCAGTCACGAGTTTGGGTGAACGACTTTGGTCGTGGGTTTGCTCCCCATAGACACGAGTTCGGGTGATTGGATTTGGTCGTGGGTTTCCTCCCCACAGACACAAGTTCGATTCCCTTTCCCGTGGATTACCCGTCATGAGTTTGGGCGAATGACTTTGGTCATGGGTTTGCTCCCCACAGAAAAGAGTTCGATTCCCCTCCTCGTGAATTACTCGATGCACGTGGTGTAATAGGGGATTTTTTTTTTTTTATATTTTATATTTTATATTTTTTTTTATTTATAAATTTTTAATCCTCACATTTGGAGACTCCTGAAACCGTCAATTATGCGTTCACTATTACGCTTACGCTCGTCCATTCCTTTCAAACTTCATCTTGCCCTTATAGGGGTAAGCTAGTGATGCTTAACAACTGAATGAGAGCTTCGTCTGTCGATGAATAACGGATTGACTCCATTGTTGGCGGGTGATTGCGTGCATCTGTAGGGAATGGTCTCACCTTAAAGGGATGAAAAAAAAAAAAAAAACTTCTCAAAACCGGTCACGAGTTTGGGCGAATGGCTTTGGTCTTGGGTTTGCTCCCCACAGACATGAATTTGTTTCCCCTCTACGTGGGTTACCAGTCACGAGTTTGGGTGAACGACTTTGGTCGTGGGTTTGCTCCCCATAGACACGAGTTCGGGTGATTGGATTTGGTCGTGGGTTTGCTCCCCACAGACACAAGTTCGATTCCCTTTCCCGTGGATTACCCGTCATGAGTTTGGGCGAACGACTTTGGTCATGGGTTTGCTCCCCACAGAAAAGAGTTCGATTCCCCTCCTCGTGAATTACTCGATGCACGTGGTGTAATAGGGGATGTTTTTTTTTTTTTTTTTTTTAAAAAAATTTTTAATCCTCACATTTGGAGATTCCTGAAACCGTCAATTATGCGTTCACTATTAAGCTTACGCTTGTCCATTCCTTTCAAACTTCATCCCGCCTTTATAGGGGTAAGCTAGTGATGCTTAACAACTGAATGAGAGCTTCGTCTGTCGATGAATAACGGATTGACTCCATTGTTGGCTTTGCTTTGTTTTTCTCTCCTTTCCTATTAGTGAGTTCAGATGCACGCCGTCACTAATAGAGGGACCTCATATCTGCTGAAAAACCGAGCCCCAATCTAGTAAGGCGCACTATAGCGCACTCCGGGCGGGCTTGCCTTCTAGCTCTCTTGATTAGGTCGTCGTATTTTGCGGTGGCAACTCCTGAAGCACGGGAGCTACTCCTAGACCAGCAGAATTACATGAACTGCATGGTGTTTCCAGTCAAAGCCTTCGTCCCGAACTTCAATATATAGATCTCTTTTTTCTTCAAAGTGGATCAATCAGGGGTCAGGCTAGCCCGAACCCCCGAAGCGGCTTATCATCGCGTGTTGGTTGACTGACTCTGATTGCCTGTAAGTTGTTCGCTCGACCGAAAAAGTCCATCTACATCCCCTATTCAAATTAGAAACCCTACCTTGCCTCTTATCACTTCACTCCTTCCCCGTGATCATTTTCAGGTTTCGGTTTGTCCTAATCGTTGGGGTAAGGTCCCATGAATGTGCACGTGACTTATTTTTTATTGGACTATCTTTAATAGGAAAAATCTCACACCACTTTACACAAGGGTTAATTAGCCGTGGAATCAAAGTAATAACTGTCGATCTTTAATTACGATCAAGACAAATAAGAACAGTCAGACTCTTACCCGAAGATGAAGTTAGGCTTGGATAAGGACACTACTTGGATTAGGAAGTCACTCATAACAAAATGTTTTTTTAGCTGAAAATATTGGGGCATCATTTAAAATAGACACATTTTATGCATCATTTTCAAAAGGATTTTGCACCAGAATCAAATACTAGGAAAATTTAAATGATTGAGAAATAAATTGATAAGAAGAATACCAAAGGACGTTCTACGTTAAAATAAAATCGATACATCAAAGCCTTTGATCCTTATATTCCAATCTATGCTTTCTATTGTCAAAGAGGCTAGGGGAAAAAATTTAGAATTCGAATAAGAGGATTGTGGTATCTATCAATGGTGGATCATGTTAAACTTTAGAATTCTATGAGCAAATTTAGATCAAATTAGTTAAAACCTTGCTATTATCGAAGTCCTCATATGGGTAGACGGTATTACCTTGTATAAAAATTGCTTATTCCAAGTTTGATTCCCCTCCCTGTGGATTACCCGTCACGAGTTTGGGAGTACGGCTTTAGTTATGGGTTCGCTCCCCTAAAGCACAAGTTGGGTTTGGTTCCCCTTCCCGTGGATTACCCGATGCACGTGGTTGGCAGGTGATTGTGCGCATTCGCAGGGAATAGTGGATTTGCTCCCCTAAAACACGAGTTTGGTTCTGTTCCCCTTCCCGTGGATTACCGGATGCACGTGGTTGGCAGGTGATTGTGTGCATTCGCAGGGAATAGTCTCGCCTTAAGGGGCGAGGACACCATGTAATTATAAAACAAAGAAAATTCAAAATTTACAAGTGTGGTGTTTGTCATAGAACGACAAGAAAGAGTTCAAAAAAGAGAAGAAATACTTGAAGGAGCTTAGAAAATGAAGAGAGCGTAACGAGAAGTTTTTGGATGTTGAACTTTACATAGAGCTTAACTTTGAAGAGAGCTTAGAAAATATATTACTCTCAAAACTAAGGAATCCAATGGTTTGTTGGTTATTTCACATCATAATGATGTTTTTTTTTGGCCAATTAACTTGAAGGATGTCTAGTTATAATAGTAAGGGTGCTTCTTTGAACTCCTTTGAAAGTTATTCTCTTTGAGAAGTCCTTAAGGCTCATTGCTAGTGACCTTAATTGTGTCGGATTTTTTGATGCACGTGGTTGGCGGGTGATTGCGTGCATCTGTAGGGAATGGTCTCACCTTAAAGGGATGAAAAAAAAAAAAAAACTTCCCAAAGCCCGTCACGAGTTTGGGCAAATGGCTTTGGTCTTGGGTTTGCTCCCCACAGACATGAGTTTGTTTCCCCTCTACGTGGGTTACCAGTCACGAGTTGGGGTGAACGACTTTGGTCGTGGGTTTGCTCCCCATAGACACGAGTTCGGGTGAATGGATTTGGTCGTGGGTTTGCTCCCCACAGACACAAGTTCGATTCCCTTTCCCGTGGATTACCCGTCATGAGTTTGGGCGAACGACTTTGGTCATGGGTTTGCTCCCCACAAAAAAGAGTTCGATTCCCCTCCTCGTGAATTACTCGATGCACGTGGTGTAATAGGGGATGTTTTTATTTATTTATTTAAATTTTTTATTTTATTTTAATCCTCACATCTGGAGACTCCTGAAACCCTCAATTATGCGTTCACTATTAAGCCTACACCCGTCCATTCCTTTCAAACATCATCCCGCCCTTGTAGGGATAAGCTAGTGATGCTTAACTACTGAATGAGAGCTTCGTCTGTCGATGAATAACGGATTGAGTTCATTGTTGGCATTGCTTTGTTTTTCTCTCCTTTCCTATTAGTGAGTTCAGATGCACGCTGTCACTAATAGGGGACGTCATATCGGCTGAAAAATGGAGCCGCAATCTAGTAAGGCGCACTATACTGCACTACGGGCGGCCTTGGCTTCTAGCTCTCTTGATTAGGTCGTCGAATTTTGCGGTGGTAACTCCCGAAGCATGGGAACTACTCCTAGACCAGCAGAATTACATGAACGGCATGGCATTTTTAGTCAAAGCCTTCGGTCCGAACTTCAATATATAGATCACTTTTTTCTTCAAAGTGGATCTATCAGGGGCTAGGCTAGCCCGAACCCCCGAAGGGGTTTCTCATCGGGTGTTGATTGACCAACTCTGATTGCCTATAAGTTGTTCGCTCAACCAAAATTCACAGTGGGCCCCTATGGACAAAAGCCGTAGCCAAAGACACCCAGAACCAAGCTCAACTTGCAGACTGAGTGGAGATACCTCGTTTCAACACATGGCATTGATCCCAGTGGGGTGGCTAACCCAAATGGCTACTGATGTGACGTCACCGAGCTATGTGGACCCAACCATGATGCATGTATTGTATCCATACCATCTATTAATTTGGAGATATATTTTTACGTCATGAGAAAAAGAATGAGATAGATCTAAAGTTCAAGTGGACCCTGATATAGGACATGGAAAATTAAATATGATATGCAAGATTTCAGGCTTAGATCTTACCAATTCAGAAACAATCACACAAATTCCACGTCCCACATGAAAATCCAAACATTCAATTAGAAAGGGAAATCTATGCGGGTCCAAGCCGACACAGGCTAGGACTGGACCAATAAAAATTATAAACTAAACGATGTCAAAGGGAAATAAAATCAACTACTCATGCATAAAATCAGTCCCTAATCCAAAGGATTCCCTAATTTCAATTCAAGGAACCCTAAGGTGATAAAAAGGGGCAAATCAATTAAGGATCATGTAATCTAGGGTTAGGATTCATGAAAAGCGGCTATGAGAGGATAAAAGAGGATAAAAACCTGAGCCAAAAGATGATCCCGCGTGTGGACAGCAACAATGGCCCAGACGGACGTGCGTGTGATCCCGCCCGCACGTGTGTGGGGCCCACTATTCAGAAAAAAGGCCACCTTGGCCCTGATCGGCCAGGGATGGACTCCAAAACCCCAAATCTCAGCTCGATCCGATGTACGGTTTGTGCGTGGTGCTCCGCCGAAGTTTCAGCTCGCCTACGGGCCGAAATCTGCAAACCTGCTGTAATGAAGAAATCTGATGCAACAAAACGACAAATTCGAAGTATGGATGGTGGGGGAAGCTGGAAAAAAAGATGATGGAAGATGGGGGTGAATTGGGATCGATGTGGCTTCGCACCACGGTATTTAGCCCTTCGAAAAGGGAGGGCTTCGCACCCACTTTTGAATTCTTCCACAACTCACGAAGAGAGCAGAAAAATAAAGCAGGAATTTTTTATTAACTTCAATGAATCAAAAGAACTACAAGGGGTGCCTATTTATAGGGAGAACCCTATACCCAAAAACTCGCACCATGTGCGACACCTATTACTTGGCGATGAAGTAAACTAAAATAAAAACCAAACACAGAAATCTAAAGCGTTCACAATGTTCTAAATAATAACAATAAGCAAAACCAAAAAAATGAAATCAATCCGACGAGTGGGCCACGATCATGAGATCTCATGATGGGCTTTTCTTGACTATCGGGCCCACTTTTCTGAACCAAAACTTGTCTTCTAACTAGGGGGCTCTCCCTGGACGTCGTCATCCAGCCAGATCGATGATGGGATCCTCCTTTTGCGTACGTACGTGCGTAGGGGTGGTGGTGTGCGGCCGTGCGTGTGCACGATGTCCTCATCAAACCCCACCATAGAAAACAATGGGACAGTGACGTCCACGTTCAAAACTTTTTAGGGGCCACTGAAGTTTCTGATCAAGCTGATATTTTTATTTTCACTTCATTTATCTCGATGTTAACTTATGAATGGGTTGGATCTCAAAAATACATCACATTTGAGTGATTTTTACGACACGACCGCATACTTTTTTGCCACCATTAAATGAAAACTTCTAATTTAATACATTATTTTGCAAATTTTCATTCATGAATATGTAAATATGTGTATTTAGGCATGTCCTGAAGTTTCACACTGAAAAATTCCAACCAATTTCCCCTATATTTCCCCCTTTTTTCCTTGCATTTCCGGTTATCAGCGATAATGATTATATCGTTATCTCCGGCCAGTGAAACTTGTAGCGATACTGACAACTCGAACACTGGGGCTATCCTTTAATAGAAGAAGTTTGATCATTGATATAGATTGTTTGGGCGATCCTTTTATAGAAATTTTCTACCTAGGGACGACGCTCCTGCTATTGCTATTAGTAATTGCTCCCATTTCTTTCTTTCTAGACATTTAGGCTTCCTATTGTTTGAAAATAATTGCTTGTCTATGCTCCCTTCTATCTCTTGCTTGTGTTATTAGGAGCATGACTATGATCCCAGTACAAGATTTGGAGAATGCCTTCATTTATTGGGCTTGTTTTGCTAGTTAAAAAGTATTTTGACACTCATTTGATGGCGTCAAAGTGTTTCAGCTTAAATACCATATGTTGCGTTCTAAGCCTTTGTTAAATGTCTTGGGAGACTACCCGGTTGATTCTTTTGTGTGGTAAGAGAATCATGTGAATTTGCATATTACACGACATGTATCATTTATTTTAATGGCATACGATAACTATCCATAGTGATAGAAAGAAATTGAGTAAGAACTACTAGTTATACATGCAAGGTTTGTGATTTAATGGATGAATAATGTATAAAACATTGTGCTATTGTGGATATGGGTGTCTCCCTTACAATGCTTGGTTTTATTTATTTACCATTATATGCCATCTCTTTGTATGCATTCTTTTGTTTTTGCACTAGTATTTGCGATTGCTGGAAAGGCCTCTTGATCTAACTTACAAACATGGTGTCATCGACCAAGGGACTTCCAACTGTAAGTGAATGCACTCATAGATTTATTTATTTTTAATGCTTGGGTTTGAACTTCAAAGCCAATGCTCTTTGCTAGTAGCCTCATTATGTCAATTGTGTTTTACAATGTTTACTTTTGAGGTTTGTAGCAATTTCTCACCATCACTTATGAAGACTTGTCATTCATATCCTTGTGTTCAATAGTTTCTATTTATTTGTTACTATGAATAATTAGACTTCATTAAAGAAGAGGAATCACTTTAGATAGTATGAAGAAACCCGCAACCAATAGAGGGCAATATGCCCCTTCTTGGCAAGCAAAAAGTCTATGCCATCTGGATGTTATTTACCAAGCATGTTGTCTCTTTAGTTCATAAAGATAACCCCAAATAAAATGTTTCTAGTTCTCTCCACAAAAGCCAAATGAAGTATGTAAAAAAGTAGCAACATGTTTTTCAAAACATCCTTGAGGCAAGATAGTTTTTTGGAATGAGCATAAGGCAAGAGCAAAGAGCGATGGCTTCTACTTATGCAAATGAAACGCATTGGCTAGACTGGAGAAAGTGGTTATGGTTACATGATTTGATCATTTCCCTCAAATTGGGACCCGAGGTTTCCAAAGCCCATGTGTGTCTTACTGTTAGGATATTCTAACACGGTACCCTAAGAGATACCTAAACTTGATTGGATTTGGTTCTGGGTATTCAAAACTAGACTTGAACCCGGAAAGAACCCATCTGGGTTAGCTAGGCCTAGGCACGGGGGTACTAGGAAACACGAACTCAACCCGTTAACAACCCTTTCAACAAAGTTCTCTAAGAGTTATGTGAAGCCCACTCATGTATAAGGCATGATGTCTATAAGGCATTGGATGTGCAGACTAGTCGAATATGTAAGTTGTCCATCAAATAGGTAAGTTGATGGGACCATTAAGTACTAGTGGAATAAAGTTGTCGATCAAATAGGTAAGTTGATGGGCTCATTAAGTAGGTCATGGTTGCATGATGAGCGATAATTTTATAAAGATGCTCACCAAGTAGTCCAAAAGGCATTGGGACCTCTTCAAAAGAACCATGTTGCCAAGATCTTCCACTTATTGATGAGTTGGAACAATTTTGCAGCCGTGAGAGACAACGACCTTGAGATAACAATAGACCCATTAAGAAAACTAAAAAAATGCAAAATGTATATAACCAAAAACAACATAACAAAATAACAGTAATCGAAACATAGTAGCCATTTCTAAAACTACCTGTAGATGTTGCCCTTCTTAAAGAGTGGTGAAACTGGAAGCAATTTCTAAAACTATGAAAGAAGTAAAGTGAAAGTCCTAGCAAGCAAAAGGTGGTATATGCAGAACATTTGGCCCAACCAATTAATAATCTATGTGTGTGGATAGGGTTTTAACAGTCAAAACATCAATTTGCCTTATTGTTTTTGCTATTGTGAAATAGGTTTAAACATTCTTGAGCCCTCCAGCTTAGTAAAGTGAGACAACAATAGTCATCTAGTAAAATAAGGAGTGCAAATGGTTGGGTTAGGTTGGGTCGAGGGGTGCCCCGTACCCAACCCATTTAAGAATATAGTCGTTGTTTTAGACCTAGACACACAAAAAAAAATAAAAAAATAAAAATAAAAATAAATAAATAAATAAATAAATTTTAAAATGGTCTAAGTCATGTTAAAATCGAAAGCAGCCGACCCATTAATTTAATGAATTAATATTGGCCCCCTGACCCAAATTTGACCCGTTTATCAAACGGGTCACACTAGGGCTAGTAGGGTTGTCAATGGGTATCCAAAGCTAGGGGTACTTGATGGATCTGACCCACGAATATGACCTGATTTTAACAAGATTAAGGCCAATAAATTGGACCCATTTAAAATTCAGTTATGTTACCATAAAACAAGACAGGTATGAGAAGAACATCCTAAACAGTTGCTTAAGATACGTGACAATGCCATATGGCTTAGGAGATGTTTTTGTTTTTTTTTCCTAAATATTAAATGTGTTTTGTTCCTATAATTCCATACCTTGTTAATTGTGTAGGATCTAATGAGTTTCCGAGTCCTTTTGGGTCCGGTCTAGTTCTTGAAGACTCGGACCCGTAATTGATTATAAATATGGAATTTGATAGTTGATTTTGCCTCTTTCTATTTCTCTCAATCTTGTTATAGGTCCAAGTAGTTGCATAGGATCAACTTATGTCTCACTGATTGGGTTCTGGTTGGTATTCGCTCTAATCTCGATTTCCCCACCCAAATCATCTTTTTTTTCCCAATAACTTCCAAGTCCTCTTAGAATCTAATCCCCAAAAAATTGGGAAAAATGAACTTTTAGCATTTTTTCTGTTATTTTTTCATAAAGGGCATTGTTCTAT